>JAWWEW010000042.1:3689032-3700709 GCA_035583185.1 Anabacerthia variegaticeps
GGGATGGTCCTGTGCAGGGCTGAGGTTGGACTGATGATCCCTGTGGGTCCCTTCCAGCTCAGCACATCCTGGGACTCTGTGAGCAGTTTCCTGACTGTAGTGCAATCTCCCCTCTCCCATAGGTTGGTGAATTGTTTGTAAATTCTGGGGCACTACTTTGAGCAGAGTAAATATCCTGTTCATCCGTGGGTGATAAACCTCACAGTTTATTTACTTTGCTGGCGTGTTCTGTGGTTCTTGCACCTGCTGCTTTGTGAGATTGGCTCGGCTCAGGTTCTTCACGCTGCAGTTCATCTCTAAGCTTGTCTTGCACCATGAGCCTCCAGCTTTTGTGGGCAGGGCAGTAATGCTGCCAGACTGGCGACAGCCAGCCTTCAAGGGAAAGGACAGGGACAGGGAAAAGAAACAAAGTTGGAGAAAAGCAAAGGTATCAAATGAAAAACAACCCCCACCAATTAAACTGGAAATCAAACTGAAAGTAATAAAGTATCAGTGCAGATTTAAAATGCTAGCACATTTTGTCATTTAGAATGTCAAGGCCTCTCTAAGTAGGCTGGTGAAAGCACAATAAGCATCACTTTGGCTGTTATTTGGGAGGTAATAAGCAAGTTGTCACGTCTAAAGAATCACAAAGAACGGGGCTTATTGCCTTCGTGCTTTGAAATGCTCCGCTCTAAATCACAAGTGTTCCCATTAGAGAGTCGAGCAGTCATGAGAATGCAGCTTGCATGGGAAGCTTGAGCTAAATGTGAACATTTATATTTATACAGGTAATTTATTTTCTCACCAGCCACAGACATTCTGAGTGGGAAGGCTGAAAAAATTCTCACCATTGCAGGAAATAATTACTGTAGTTAAATTTTAAATTTAATGGCGAAAGAAATCACAGTTTCCTCGGGGAGGGAGTCACCTGTAAAGTCTGATGACAAGGAAACAGAATAACAGCATGAAGCTGAAATGAAAGATTTAACACAAAGCAGCAAAAGTCAAGTCAGCCTCTGCAAAGGCACTCGGGCTCTGCCCCATCAATGTGGATCTGCAGGAGCCTCGGACTGTGCTTGAACTTCTAATGGTGGTTGTTAGAAATGGACCTCTCACAGTTCTGACCACGTTCCCAAGGCTAAGAGGAATTCAGATCCAACAGGTACTGTTTGAGGAGAAATTCCACAACTAAACTGTTACAGTAAAGATGGCATCTGCCTCTGAAATTATTAGTAATATATTTCTGTGTAATCCTGAAAGCCAAGACTGGTAGATGAAATCAGGAGCTTTTTGGGGCGATGAAAATATGATAATTTTTCCCCAGAGAAAAGAAAACCAGAAGTGACCAGTGTGATAGTTTATCTTCCTCTGGTTACTGCCCTGATTTTTCTGTAGTTGTCTTTTTGTTTTAATGTTTTACTCAGGAGATAAAAGGAGATCTTGGAATGAAGGCTCATTACGGTGAAGAAAAAAAAAAGAAAATAAGATGAAAGAAAAGAGAGGGGAGTGAGCAGAGCTGGGGGTGAGACCTCCTCCAGACTGTGGAAGGTTTGGGTAGAAACAACCCATCAGTCCAGTCACCTTATCAGCTCCACACTTCATGGTGCTGGTGATGCTCTGGGGAATGTGCTGGGACAGAATCAGTGCTGTGGAGGTGGCTTGTCCCCAACATTGCTGTGTTTGTAGGAGCCCTGTGACTGTGACCACTCGGAGCAGCAGAAAACACTCCTGTTAACACAAAGCCCTGCTGCAGGTAATGGCACAGCAGGTTCATTTCTGCTGCTGTTGGTGTGTCAGTCCTGTACAAGAGGCACTGAGGGGCCTGTGACCCACAGGCTGGGACACTGGCACTGGGAATGTGTGCTCCAAAGGAAAACACCCTATTGCACTGTTATTTAGCTGGCATAACCCAAGCCCTGTTGGGTGCTTGCATGGGAGCTGTGACTGCTGAAACTGCCTGTTTCCACAAAGCACTGTCAACACTGCACAGGGAGAGCTTGGCTTTAAATCCTCTGCACTGCCTTGTTGTTTGTTCATTTTTTAACCACAGGCAGAGCCAAGTCTCCACTGCGACTGGCACAGTTTCACCTTGCAAATCAATGAGACAGAGCTGCAAGGGCAGAAGAGCCTGGCCTGTGAACTTGATGTTGCTCAGAGGTGCCAAGCTGACAGCCCTCACTGACTCTGTCCTCATGGAACAGCTCCGTGCCAAACCCTGAGCTCCCCAGGGCTCCCAACACCCTCCCAGGCTCTTGCCTAGTGGGATTTTTTGGAGTGGTTCAAGCTCCAGCCAGCTGTGGAAATGTGTGTCCTCCCAAGTGCAATCACCACCTTCCAGCCTCACCTTTTCCTTAAAGATCTCTGCCTCGTGTGGGGATGAACGCTTTTGAGACAGGGAAAATGAGGGCTGCTGGTCTGTCCTCAGGGCCAGAGGGGACACAGAAGTTGGCATCAATGGGACAAAGATAAGGCATCCCTTCCTGATAATAGGCTGTGAGAGTGCACTGGAAGAAAACATAGTTAAGTCTATTAAGATGTGGTCAGAGTGTAAGTCAATTTACAAAACTTACAGCCACCCAGGTTATTAAATTAACATGAGATTGTCAATAGGAAATATAGATTGCTTTTGAATGATTTTTCAAAATTTTTAAAGCATGGTAATAGTGAAAATCTTACAGTCTGCCATAATGCAAAGCTTAATTTTTATTTTATTGCTGTTTGAGTTGGTGTTTATATTTGTGATTCAACTTTATGCTCGTTAAAGGAACAGGAGCTTTAAAGAGCAAGACTTTCATGTTTTTAGGAATGCTGAGAGCTGCAGTGTGTTATGAGGTAAAAGCTGAGGGGTGGCTGGAGATGAGCTGTGATTCTGCTGAGTGACCCATGGCAGAGCTGGAACCAGGTAAAGCCAAGGGGCAGAAGGACAGGTCCCATTTTCCAGGCACTGTCCATGTCCCTGTCACCTGGGACCTGTATTGCTCCAGAGGCTTTGGCCAGTGCTTCCCGCAAGTGAAATCCTTGGGTGACACTCCCATAACTCTCTCCACTTGAGCTGTGGCCTCCAGACAAGGATTTAGCATTCTGCACTGCCCTGGACTCCTGGAAATGCTGGCATATAGACAAGGAGAAGAGCAGAGAACCACCTCCCTGGCTGCAGTTCCTAGCTCAGTTCAGTGAGCCTGACTCAGGGCATTCCTCGGGGCTGCAAGAACAACTCTGAATGCACTTACAGCACGTTGGCACTGTGGAAAAACTGGTTCCACCCGTGGGTGCTGAGCCTGAAACAGCCTCCAGACAATCTGTCCACCCTGGCTGTGAGTCAGGGACCCTCAGGGAGCAGAGAGGGGGATTCTGGAGCCTCCTGGAGGGAGATCCACGTCTCTCCTGGGGACCTTGGGGACAGGTTGATCTCTGCAGAAGGGTGGTATGTTCAGCATGACTGGAAGTATGAGCTGGCTCAGCCCTGGAGCCTGAGAACATTGTGTACAGTGCATAAATCCAGTTTAGTCATGGCTGGAGGGAGGCAAGGGCTGGCCTGACACACACCTGTGCTTTGTCAAATGAGGCACACTGAAAGGGCTGTCTTTAGCTGTCATTATTTCCTTTTCCTTTCTTTTTTCTTTATCTTATTTTTTTTCCTGAAGCTGATCTTTTCCCACTGAGTTGATTCCTTTCTGGCTGTTCCAGGATGAATCACACAGTCCTACATGTCTATCTGTATTCCCAGTGGGACTGTGGAAAGCAAACCTGACTAATGTCCCCTACAAGGAGAAAATGATAATTGATGCTTTTTAATTACAAGTTTCCTGCATTATGCTCTACTTTTTCAGCTTATAATCATTAACAGTATAATAGAGACTTAAGTAAATTGTTGCCTTTTCCTCTTTGGTAGCACATGTAGGTCAGATTTTCATGTGTAACAATTATTATCTCTGACACACTAATGAGTGCACTGACTGCCTGACAAAGGTCACATCTGTGTTTTCTTCATTGCCTACGAACACGGACAGGGCTGTGACTGATTCTCCGCATTGCTGTGGTTTCTGCAGTCACTTCCAAAATCACTTGGTAGCTGCTTTACACCTACTTTGAGCTTCTGTTAGTGAGGGACGAGGCGGAGGGCAGAGGAATGTCCCCAGCACAGCAAGCACCCTTCATGCAGCCCTGGCTTTTCAAGCTCTGTGCACTTGCAGTCAAAGGGACGAAGTTGTTGCCTTTCTATGAGGAAACGAATGAAGCTTTTATTCCTCCTCTTTGACCAAAGCACTTAGATGGTTTTAAGGCCCAGCAGATTGTTTCTAATAGCAGGCAAAATTGATCACTCAGGTACTTTGATGCGGCCCTTTTATTTACAAAGAAAGTACAAAATTCTGTTTCCTTGAACAGAGGAGAAATCAGACAATATTCTCTTTCTCTGCATGCAATTTCAATCCTTTCAGCCAGCACTTACCAGAAGCACTTCATCAGCCTTTCTTCCCAGGGTCATTCTTGTAGGGTTTCTCTGGCTCTGCTGGGTTTTGAGCAAAGCTGCTCCTCTGGGACCCTGGGACTCACCATCATTCCAAGCACTGCCCTCCTCGCTGCATCTTCAAAGCCTCTCTCAGCTGGCAGAAACCTTGAGTGCATCAGCTTCTCCTCAAGGTTTGCCCTTTTGCCTTCTTTCTTAGAGTGGCTGTTCCTCTTCCAGCTGCCTGGTGGTGCATGAGAGCTTGGTTGTTTCTTCTACAAAAAGAACATCCATTGAAAGCCAACCTTAAACCTGTTGGGATCATAAGATTTTGCCTGAACTCTGTGTCTGGATGGAATTAGGATTAGACACATGGCATTGTGCTGATGAAAAGGAAGATCTTTGCACTTATTGTCAGTGACAAAAGGAGCATGTGATAGAATTGGGACAAGATGAGACTCTCACTGCCCAAGGGAAGTTTTCACTCCATGCTCCCCTTCTTACTAGAGAGAAATACCCTGCTGACCAAAAAGCAGGATGCATTGCTAGTAATCATTGGAATTTCCTTGCATGCCTTGCCCTACTCATCATATTTAACCTTGGATCTGTTTGTAGGGAACTACTCAGAGAGTCCTGTTTAAGAGAGGAAGAAACAGAAAGAAAGCCTGGACATGGGGTGTTTTCTTGCAATATTGTCCTGGACACTTTCCAGGCTGTTAATGGATGCACACTGACATCTAAACAATCCCCAGGGGAGGCTCAAGATCCATCTGACTTGAGGAAGAGGTTCCTAAATAGCTGTAACAAGCCCATACTTCAAAGGAAATAAATTTTTCTATTTTTAAAGCATGCGAGTTTTGGAAGGCTTTGAATATCAAGATTAATTCTCTGTCTAAATGCAGTGGAAGGCAGCACTGGTGAGTCTCCCTCAAATCTGGAAGTTTTTAATATCGTCTGGAATCTGGATTTGATGTTCTAAAGCTTAAGAATATGTTTAATTTAGTTTTTATTCCAGAGCAGACTAGCCTTGTACCTATCAGATTCCTTAGTATATCTCACTGTATTTGTGTGGAAAACCATACATTATCTATCAGCACTTGAAACTTTGACTCAGGGATTCTGGTAGGATAGATTGCTGAGCAATGTTTGATTGAAAGATTTAATGGTACTAAAAAACCCCAAGGTCATACAGAGCCAGATGTTGTCCTGCTCAGTGTGATGCTATTGGGATTGGTAGCAACAGAAGATGACTGTGGAAGCTGGACAGGGCAGCTTGGCAGGTTTGGAGCCTGGATTGTGCATCAGGTCACTCAAATTACACAGGGAAGGTGAGAGGAGTGTTCTCAGTGTCTCACACTAGACACCTCCATGGCATGCCTGAGCTAAAAGGCTGCTCTGCTCTCCAGTACTGCCACTGAGAGTCCTGTCTGGCACTGCCTTTGGAGCTGCCTGTCCCTTTCCACTGCCTGTAAGAGGTAGCCTAAGCAGAACAGGTTCCTTGGCACAGTGAGATGTTATTTAATATGTCTGTGCTGAGGTTTTCCTCCCAAAGTGCTGGACAGTTAACACTGTTGGAGGGAAGGAGAATGTGAAGTTCAGAAGGAGAATCCAGCTGTGGAAGCACTGAGGGCATTTGGCTTTGGAGGCTGAACCCAGATCTGTCAGAGGAATGGGCCAGGATGGGGCTGCCACTGGTGTTTGGTTGTAGGGAGAGAAGGGAAGGACTGGATCGTGGCTTTGGTCATTCTGAGTGACTGGACAGGCCCTGAATGCTCTGTCAGAGGCAGCTCTTTGACATGGCAAAACACCAGTCCTGTGTTTGCTTTCAAAGCTGGGCTCTTGTTTGTTCTGGGGTGTGACTGCACCTTCATGTTCTCATTGTTTAAGCCCGATCTCCTCAGCAAAGCCCCTGTATTATTCCCAAAAGCTGGACTGACTGGCATAGAGATTTGGGTCTATTCAATGATATGCAGATGCTACTGTTCATTAAAGGTTACTAATTACTGTCATAGAGATTGCAGTTCCTCACACCTCAGTGAAGCTCATGTAAATAAGGGATCTAAGCAACGTTCAGGTTTGAAATTAGACTGTCTAGAACTGCACAACAGCCTAAATGAAAACAGCTTTATGAAAACAATGCTGTTGCTTATACCTTCAGAACATGGAAATGATCCTGCCCACCTATGCCAGTTCTCCATCTCAGCTGGAAAAACCTAAGTCAGTGTTTTATCTCTGTTTTGTAACAAAGAATTCACTTCATGCCACAATTTCTGATTCCACTTCATGAGCTGTACATTCAGCTCTGGGTCAGATGTTAATGCTCTCAGAACAAAGACATCTGGGCAAGATGTGGCTATTTGTATGACAGTGATGTTTTGACCTCACGCCAACACCGTCCAGGAACAATTCCCATTAAGTCTATTGATGGGAGTCTTTCCTCGAAGGGGACACTCAGGAAACCTTAGCTGAATTACATTTTAAAGTAGATTAGTGAAATTCTATTAAAGCCTATGCAGATATTCATATTCAGAATTAAGTGGCATTAATCTGATTTAGTGTACTTCACCTTGAAAATGAGGAAAGCTAAATCAAATGAAGGCCACTTTAGCTCTGAGCAACAGCACTCACTCAGGACTCCAGTGTAACTCTCGTCAAGTGTGTGATTAATTTGGATTAATTTTTCTGACTTTCCCTGTGAAGACAAGGGACAATAAAATCACCATAGATGACCTGACCATATGTTCTCCTTCTCCCCCCAAAAAAACATTATGGACCTTGCTCCTGCTGTATATTGGACGGGTGGTTTGGAGTTGTGGATCTGAAGGCTGCTGTTCATTTCCAGTCTATAGCCAATGCTCTTCTCCCTTTATTAACCATTTAAATTAAGCCCACTAGTGTAGAACTTCAGCATCTGCCAGGCAGGAGCAGGAGGGCACTGCTGGCTGTGTTAATGCTCCTGTGGCAGAGCTGGACATGTGGAAAACTTGCAATGTATGTGCCTGATTTAAATATGTATCTTCAGCTGTTCTGTATTGGCAGTACTAAATTACTTGCAGATTTAAAATAGGTAGATGATTTGGCAGCTAAAAGGTCAGGACACACACTGTTTATTTTGTGCTTTGCTTTTCCCAATTAATAGCATATTGCCTGTAGCATCTGGTGTTTTTGTCAAGGCTTTGTGGTGAAAGACCTGCCCAGGCAAAATGTGTCCCCCACCTTCCCCCAGCTTTGTATTTTGTCACAGTTTCTCTCCTGAGTGCCCCAACACTCAGCCAGAACATTCTAACTCACCAAGGTCTCTGTGGAGGGAGGGGTATTGACTTCTCCATCATGTGCAGATCAAATTTCAGGCTTTTAGAGTTTTGTGCATTTGCCAGGTGCACTGAAATACAGATACCAGCTCTCACAACCTTCCTGTGACTTTGGCAGCAGGCACGTGGCTGCTCTGCATGGCACATGGATCACCCCTTCTCCTGTGAGGGGTGGCATCCCTGCTCTAGGTGTGCACTGCACATTTTCCTGTCTGGATTCAGTGCTGGGGAGAGCCCAACCCATGTGAGAAACGTCAAGAACGTTTTGCACGTCTGAGAGAAACCAGTGCAAATCCACAGCACAGGCTGCACTGCAAAGCACCTGCCCTGGGAGCAGCTCTGCCTCTGGGTGTCACCTTGACAGCACCTTCTCCCTCTGCACACCTCGCTGGCCTTCACTGAGCCTGTTCTGTGAACCCCCTTCCCCTCCTGGCAGCCACGAGGGGCTGTGCTGCTGCCACCTGTCCTGCAGGGAGACAGGGCAAAGCTGGAGCCTCCCCTGGCTCTGGGAACCTTGTCTTCTCTGACATGAGGAGCTGCAAAGAGCTGTTTCTCCACTGATACTTGGCAAGCTAGGAGTCTTTAATAAATGAGGGGAATAGAAGGATCACAAGGGCAAATGAGGAGGAGAGGATCTATCCTCAGCTCAGCTTTAAAAATGAAGCAGCAATCAAAAAACCCCAAACCCCAGAATAATGTGCTTTAGCGCAGGAAGCCACAAGAGCTCGGAATTTCTGCAGTGCCCAGGGCTATTTTAGAAGCAGAGCTGGAGCCAGGCTTGGAGAGCTCACTGGGGAGTCTCCTCAAGGAGGGCATGACCTGGCTGTGCCCCTCCATGCCAGGAGGGGCTGGGATCAGAGTGGGGACAAGCGATGGGTTGGGGGCCAGGATGGGCGATTTGCAACTTAGAGAATACAGGTCCAAAGGCAGCAGTGAAACCACTGGCAGGGAAAGAGCTGGGGCGTGCTGAGGACACCATTGCTGTGGTGTGGAAGGAGGGTGGCACTCAGGGAGCTCCATATCCACAATCAGCTCCCTGGGAAACCTTGTGAGTCCTTGTTGGGCTCTGTACACACTGAGTGGGCTGGAGCCTTGTTTGTTTTTAACGTGCTAAGCCTCTTTCCATTGCATTTAATATTTTACCAGTGACAACCAAACAAACCAAGAGTAAAGCTGTTCTCACAGACACACAGACCTGTGAGTGCCAAGATTCCCGTGTTCAGGCACAGCTGCTGCCTCATTCCCTTTAAAGCTTCTCGGGATAAAATTGCAAGGCCTGTCCTGCAGCTCTCGGGTCTTCTCCAGGATCTGACGGCAAATGAGATTTGTGAAAACCGTGTGGAACCCCAAAGCTCATGTAATGTTCTTTTCTCACAAAAGTAGAAGCTTTAAACTGCCCTGAGCAGTGAAATTCTGATGGGGACATTACAGAGAAATGAGCTGAGTGTCACTGTGGTTCTGGGGGAGAAATATGACTTACCATTTTACAGCCCGCTCAAACACTGCTTTTAAAGACATTTAAATGTTTCCCTCACTTATTCCGAAAGATTAAAGTAATTTTTTTTCAAAAGCAGCTCCTGACTGTAGATACCTGTTTCTAGAGCCTTCAGGCTGCTGTTTCTCAGAATGAATGTGTATTTATACACAGGATACTGAAATATTAAAATAAATAAGCATTACTGTATTCTCTTGTCTTTTTCTAGGATGGGTAGAAGAGAAGTTATCCAACAAGAGGATTATTCTTACAGCACTGAATGATTCAAGAATTCAGAGATTTTTCCTTTCTCCCTCTTCCTCCTGACTGGGATTGGCCTTTAGAAGAGGATTCCCAAGAGGCCAAGAAGCCCAGAGACATCTGCCCTGGTCAGACACATTTTGGGCCCAGTTTTTCCAGCCTTTGCTCAACATGTATCACACCATGGAAGAAACCTCTACTGAACATCTCACTTCAGGTGCAAAAATATTTCTCTTAAGGTCAGGCTTTTTAGGCCCTATGTTGCCTAAGTTAGGTGCAAAGAGAGGGCAGAAAAAGCTTCAGAAGCTCTAGTTGATTATAGTTTAACAAGGCTGAAACCAACCCACCAGTCACAGTTTCAGCCATAGGCTCTGTTCCTGCAGGGAAAACCTGTTTTTAAGAAAACAACCATTATCTTATCTCCAGACTTTGGAAACATTAACATCAGCATTGTATAATGATTCAAAGTCTGCCTGTATACAAGGGCAGCCATGAACAGAAACCTGTCCTGGGTGATTGAATGCTCTTGTAGATATATATCAAATAGAATGTTGTCTTTCTAATTAAACAAAATAAGACTAAATCGAAGTGATGCTCACACAAAGGAGTCCTTTGCTGGGTTCTTGCAGCTCGAAGGCTCTGCCATCCATTTGGTGAGCTCAGGCCATCCCTCACTGGGGTGGATTTTGCCACATGCTGACCCCTCTCAGTAACTCTGGTTTTCCAGTTATTGCAGGAATCCTGGTTTTAAAAGCAGAGCTCAAAGATGCCTGGTGAAAACTCACTTCCACAAGGACTGAATTGTGGCTGCAATGTAAAGAACAAAGGAGTCTGAGTGCCACCTGCACCTGCTTTTGAACCAGACTGCAAACCCTGCTGTGTGCCATGTACATAGTGCCTGATACAACAGGACCCCAAACCTGCAGCTGCAGATAAGACTGTTTGAAAATTAATATTATGTATTTAACTCTTCACATTAGCCAGTTTGGAGCAATTTGAATTCTGCTCACGTTTCACACCGACTCTTGGCTAGTAAATAAATTACTGTTGTCTCATCACCTCATAAAGTATCACAAATTGGAACACCGGTATGAAACAGAGTCTGAAAGATCTTGTAGGATTCTTTATGTTTTAATTCAAACTGAAATTATTAAGGAGAATTGACACAACCAAATTAACCCCAGGGTGAGCTGAAGAAACCTAGGCAGCCGAGGCCAGCATGAGTCTGACCCGGTGTGATGTTGTAATGTCATTATGAACTGCCCTCAGAAGCCAGAGCAATTAAGTGAAGGGTAAAAGCAGTGGTAAGGCTGCAATTTATTGCAAGACACCATTAATTGGGAAAACAACCTTTTGACACAGCGAATTAATTTGTTTTCCCTCCCTGCATGCTGCTGATTTGGGAAACAAGGAAAGGTAACCCAAATGACCTGGGCCAGGGCACGTTTTCCCCAAGATGGACTGTGGGGCAGCAGTTGTGGGGTGGGACGTGCAGACATTGCAGACATGTAGGCACACTACAGTGAGATTCCCTCCTTCCCTCTGAGGTGTCCAAAAAGATTCCCTCCAGCCAACAGCTGGACAGGGCGACTTCCCATTGTGATTGCACTTCTGATGAAGAGTGTGTGGTGGGACTTTTGTGAATGGGTTGAATCCGACTTTTTCTAGACCTTGCAGCGATACTGTGCTGCCTCCTGTGAGGGGGCAATTGGAAGGTTCCAGTAGCTTGAATGGCACTTGATTTTTTTGGGTTTTTGGGGCAGCGATTGTGGGGTGGGAGGCACAAAGCCCAGGCAGAGGTTGTGGGGTGGGAGGTGCAGGGACACTGCTGGGGCAATAATCGTGGGGTGGGAGGTGCAGGGACACTGCTGGGGCAATAGTTGTGGGGTGGGAGGTGCAGACTGTGCCGACCCCTTCCCGCACAGACCCCCCGCTCCGGCCGGGCCTGGGGCCGGTCCGAGCGCTGCGGGAGGGACCGGGATGGGTGGGATGGGGAGTGGAACGGGGGTCGGTGTGAGGGGGAGCGGTGTGAGGGGTGTGAGGGGGTCGGTGTGAGAGGACCGGCGTGCCCTGCCCGGCCCGTGCCCCCTCGCGGCCCCGCTCCCCGCGCCGCCCCCACCGGCCCCGCCCGCGCCCCCGGCCCGATCCCCCCGCCCCGGGGCCCCCTCCCTGCCCCTCCCGCCCCCATCCCCATTCCTTGCC
>JAWWEW010000042.1:3700809-3809277 GCA_035583185.1 Anabacerthia variegaticeps
ACTGGGCTGTACTGGGCTGGGGTGAGCCGGGCTGGGCTGTATTGGGTTGTACTGGGCTGTACTGGGCTGGGGTGAGCTAGGCTGTGCTTGGCTGGGCTGGGCTGGGCTGTACTGGGCTGTGCTGGGTTGGGGTAAGGTGGACCGAGCCGAGCTGTGCTGAGCCGAGCTGTACTGGGCTGTACTGGACTGAGCCGAGCTGTTCCATGCTGGGGTGTACTGGGCTGAGCTGTTCCTTCCTTTGCTGGGCTGTACTGGCCTGTACTGGGCTGTGCTGTTCCGTGCTCTACTGGGCTATACTGGGCTGGGCTGTTCCGTGCTCTACTGGGCTGTACTAGGCTATACTGGGCTGTACTGGGCTGGGCTGTTCCGTGCTGTGCTGCGGGCGCTGTCCCCGCGCTGGGGCTGAGAGGGTTTAGCGGGGGCAGCTCCCAAAACCCCCCGAGGGGGGCAGCCCCAAAAATCCCCCGAGAGGGGCAGCTCCAAAAACCAAGAGGCAGCTCCAGAACGAGCAGCAGCTCCGCTGGAACCCGGGGAGGATGTTCAGTGCCGGAGGAGGGAGGTTTGCTGTGCCCTGAAATTGTTTCCTCTCCCTTCGGCCCCGTGGTTTCTGCTTCCCTTTCAGCCCTCGGTGCTGTCTCTGTGTTGTCGCTGTTGCAGTGCAGTGGCTAAACCCCTGTGCTGTGTCTCTCCAGCGTTGCTAAAGTTCCTTGTTATGTTTGTGCTCAACTTCTCGATGATTTGTGTCTCTCAGCAAAGTGTCTCGGGGAACTGCTGTTCCTAATTTGGGGAAATTAAGTATGCAGCCGGCATTAATTGGAAGTCTTGTATGCAGCCTAGGTATTATAGGTCTAAGATAAATTAGTGTAGGACCTGAGTGCTGTAAGATTATCTTCGGTTAAGATGCTTTGTCATACTCCTCTTTCAAGAAGATACTGCCTGTGTTACTCGGGGAAAACGAGGCAGGCTCACAGTTTCAGGGGTGTGCACTTTTACAAGAAGATATAGCCTTTTTTTACTGTTAAAATAACTTCACATTGCTAAACCAAATAAAATTCAGGCAGTGTGAGTACCCTATTTCAATTTTCTCTGAATTGAAAACGGGCTAAATTAGAGTTAAAAGCACTTTAGCTTAAGCGTTAGAAAATAATGCTTTTGATGTTAGAACTGACTTTTAAAGGCTGACATCATGTTGTTTTATGATATATGGAAGGTTACTGTTCTGCCTGACTTCAGAGCTGATCCAACAAGCTGCTCTGTTGTGGGTTGTGTATTAATTACACTCCAAGTAGGTGCTGGGGCTTGAGGTAGCTTTTCTAAGGCATGGCAGGGTAAGGTGTGTTCTCTCTGGAGTAAAAGACCAAGAAGTTAATTCTGTGCCCAAATGTCTCATACTGGACTTTACTGGTGTATGGTATCCCCTGGGAATTGTACTGGTAATCTGAGCACTTCTCTTGTGAACCTTGCTTTTGGTCCATGCAAAGAACTTAGTGAGATGTCACATACTGCCTTTATTTCAGGAAAAAAAATAAATCAGTGAATAAAATTTATAGTTGAAGAAGGACACAGCCCAATGAAGTGCCTATATTGATTGCAGCCTTCTTTTTGCATGAAAACAGCTTTTAGGGGTTTCTGGTGTTAATGGTGAGTGCTTAGTTCTTTCTAAGAGTTTCATAAACAACTGTTTTTCAAAGTAAAGAATGTAGAGCTGGAGACCTTGACAGAACGTGTAATGCCAGGAATTTCTCTGTCCTGGGAGGTGTGTCGACAAAGAAATGGGACATGGAGAGCTTTACCTAGTAAATAAAAGATTCATATAACTGAAATAAATGGCAAGTCATGCAGCTAGAGGACTGAAGATGCACTGTTGCATTCAAACAGCTTTTGAGTTGTCAGACTTGTGGCTGTGCTGCTCTAACCTCGCCTTTCTGTGCAAATTCAACCACATCCCGTAGGTGAAGTCAGAAGGTTTCTCTTGAAGGATGTGTGGAAGGCCACCAGAGTTACACTTTTGGGTGTGCAGGTGACCAGTGTCAAGCATGACAGGGGAAATGTTTCCTGTGCTGCTGTTCCCTGTCCTGTTCTGAAGAAGCTTTAGCCAGTTTTGGCCACAAGATGAGGAAATTGTGGTGCTGAATGTGCAGAGTGTAACTGATACCTGCCCAGGAGCTGGAGAAAAATAAAGGCTAATTATTAAATTAAATTAATTTAATTATTAAATAAAATCAGGGTAATTTGTAGTGAAGGGGACAGTGAGTAAATTCTACTCTTAAACACAGTCTTGAAGCTTGGAAAAGTCCTTCAAATGTGGATTTTTATTCTTTGGTAAGCTAGCAATTGTGGTATCAGATATCCAGAGTAGTAAAGCTAATTCAGTGTGCTCTAAAGTACTTATCTGTGAATAAAGGCCCTCATGTTCTAGAAACCCTTACTGCCCTAAATGAAACAATCAGATGACAATATATATTGAAAAGTAAGAGCGTGATGTAGGCTTAGAGATGGGAGAAATAAAGATAAGAGTTACTACTGTGAGCTGTCATGAGTGTGTGCTTGGTTTTAGGAGAGATGTATTCAGAGGAGAAATAATACTGGAAATGCGTGAGGGTGCCACATGTGCCCAATAAAAGGGATGAACATTGACTTTTTAAGTAATGTAAAGTGGACATTAGGGAGGATGTGTTGTGCTTTCAAGGGAGACGATGGTAGGGCAGTGGAATACTGAGAGAACAATATTGTGTCAGAACTGTTGATTTAAAAAAAAGAAGTGCCACTCATTATTGTAGAGGATTGTGCTGAATGGTTCAGATCCACAAAGTAAAGCATTTGAGGGGTTTTTTTGCACTTCAAGTGTTTGAATTTGTCTTCTTTTCTGGATGTGTAGGACAAAAATCCCAATTATTGTGTCATAAAAATACATGATCATCTGTTCTTGACAGAATTGTGATTTCTCTCTTCTTGGATAGTTTAAACGTCTTCAAAGCTTCTGTTAGCATGGCAAGCCCAGAAATTTGAAGGCAGAAAGTTAATAATTGGTCAAAATCCCATTTTGAGGCAACAAGATGTGAAGATTGTGCCTTGGCTGGGAATGTTTATCCTCACCCAGCAGCCCCAGCCCCTCGGGAGTGCTGGGATTTGTCCACCTGCAGAGTGGGCACTGAGGAGGTGTCTTCAGGAGAGCTGGAAGTGAAGGGATTCTCCTGGATTTGTGTCCCAGCACAGGGACAGCAGGCCCAGGGCAGGGCTTTCACCTGAGCATGCTGTAATTCAGAATTTACCTGCTCCCCATTGCCTTTAAGGGGCCTCTCGATGGCCAATATCTCTGGAAAATAAAAACTAAGTGCCTTAAGTTAAAATTGCTCCATTAAGTGCATCTGAGAGGCATTGCTTGAAATCCCCCCCACCCCGTGTTAGCCAAGGCCAGTCCTGCTCCTGTTGGAAATCCTGAGAGGGGAAACAGAGGAGCAAGTTTTGAGATGTCTGCAGTGTGTAGTAATCCCTGTAAATGTTGCAGGTGTTTTTTCTTCCTGGTTCACCCTCTGCAAGGAGAAGAGTTCAAAGGTTCATAGTCTATTTATTTTAACTCTCTGCTCTCCAGACAGCAAGGTGTGTCACTCTGCTGTGCCAAGTCCAAATCAGTTGTTGTGCTCTAAAAGGTGACTGATGGTCAAGGGATAACAGGAGATCAATAAACACAGTAAACAGTGGTGTTTTCCCATAAAGGTCAGGAGGGCAGGGGAAATGAATTGTTTGTGAACCAGGCTTTAATATTCATTACCCAGTGTCTCAGTGGTTTATAAAGCATTGTGCCCTCTGACCCCACTGGTGTTGGATGACAGGGACATTGCAGAGAGTGTCCCACAGTGCTGGGAACATATTGCGTGTCCTGTCAATGCAGGATTGTTATCCTCAAGCTGTGAGGAGAGGGGATGGTTGAACTCAGAATAGGATCTCTTAAAAGACTATGAAAATGGGTATTCAGGAACTGGGGTGCTCTTCTAGAGGATCTATTTGAGCCTGAAAAATCGCTGTGTTGGGTTTTAGTAGCTTAAGTAGAAGACAGAGAGCTGTAAGTCTAGATTCTACTCTGGATTTCGTGTGTTTTGTTTAAATTATACTTCAGTTGAAAACTAGGACTAAAAAATTATAAGCACAAACCAAGCTACTGTCTCTGATACTGGGAATTTCAAAGCAGATGCCGGAGGACTGAAACATGGATTTTTCTGTCATGAGCAATGAATTTCTCTTCAGAAATTAGATAGAGAGCTGTAAAATTATTGTTTCCCTGGAAGTCAGGATTAAGAGTGAGGAAAGAAAACTGTCCATGTGGGCTCTGAGAGTGAGCGCTGTGTGAGGGCAGGGCTGGGAGGTGTCACTGGACATGTGGCACCAAGAGAGACAGGGAGTGAACATGGTCTCAGCCTGGCCCTCACTGTCTCCTGGCTTCGAGCTACTGGATGTTCTGCCTCCTTCACTTCTGAAACTTCTGAGTGTCCAGAACATGCCAGGGATCCAAGAGTTCCCCTGGCTGTGGCTGGGAACCATGACTTCACAACAGCAGAGCGTGTCCCAGCATTGCCATAGCCCTTCCTGACAGTCACCTCCCACTGCTTCCCATCTCCCTGCCCCAGAGTGCCCAGTGCAAGGTGGTTTCTGCTCTGGATGCCTTCCAAGCTCTTATTTTATTCTTGCTTAACACATATCCGTCATCCCTGTTGCCCAGTGGGGCTTCACTTTCTTTCCTAATACTCTTGTGTAATGCTTGGGGTTGGTCACATTAATAAATGTACTTTGGTGGTAAAAGAGAGCGATCCCTGCGATTCTTGTCTTGTTTGCAGCTGCTGTGAAGTTTGATAAGGCTTATCTTGGCAGGACCTTCTCAGTAGCAGTCCTTTTTGTCTAATCACTTTCACACTTCTTCCTTTTCAACTTGACTTGAAGTATTAAACAAAGGAATTGGGAGAAGGGGAAAGAACTAAGGGGGAGACAATCCTAAATGTCTGTCAGCTCTAAAATGTGCTGGTTAATAGAGGCTTTGCCAGGTCTTTAATAAACCTGAGCAAATGCGTGACAACTTTACAAAAGTATTTTTATAAAAAAGAAAGAAAAAGGAAAGAATTTCTACTCTTCTCTTTATATGTTATTTTTAGCGAGATGGAGAAAGGACCAGCTGTGCATACAAACTATCTGCTGTTTTGTAATTCCCTTTATTCCCTGTTATCATTCCCTTTATGACAACAGGCTGTTTTCCCAGAAGCCTTAACACTGCTGAGAGGTTACAGGCAAGCTGAAGAGCAGTGCCTAACAGTGCCAGAAACTGAGTGTCTGAAAAGGTACATTTAGAAGTGTGTTATATTTAAGAGCATAAATAGTTGGTTGTGTGGATCTCCATTTCCTTTGTCATTCTTGTTTGAGATGTGGATTAGCAGTTGCTTTTGAGTATTGAACGGCTCTTGTGAACCCTTGCTTTTCTGTTGAGTTGGAACAACTTTTCAGTTTTATTTTTATTGGCCAGATTTAAAAAAATTCTGGCCAGATACTTATTATTCTTCCTATCAAGTCAAACAAAACCCTTCACAATTAAAATGATAAAATTGAGTAAATCATGGTGCTGCCCCATGAATTGTTCAAGTTCTTTACTTTCTCAGGATATATTTTTTAAATCTGCCTCTTCCATGGAGCTGCCCCAAGCAGTGCATTTACCAGTGGGTTGACTGTCCTGCAAACTCCAGAATGGGTGAGGTGTGAACAGTGGCTTTTCCAGCCTCCTCCTCCTCCAGCACCCCAAACCCAATCCGTGTCCCTTGGTGTGATGTGTTCAGAAGGAGGCACTGTGTGTTGGGATGACACTCCTCACTCCATGGAGCTGGAGAACTGAGGGTGTGGGGGCTGTTCCTCAGTGTGACAGAGAGGAGCTGGTCTCGTGGTGTGGTGACAAGTGCCAGGTGAAAAGATTTCTGAGCCATGTCTGGCTTTCCACTTGCACTGTTTGTTTCCCTTTCCCCAAAGAGTGAGCAGTGTTGTCTCCAAAGCCTTCATTCTACATGGCAGGGCAGAGGCAGCTCCTCAGGGCTGGGAGCAGCTTCCTCATCCTTCAGTCATCACTGGTTTGTCACCTTATCCTGGAAGACACCCAGGGGTGCCTCCTCTGCCCCGACCTCTCAGCAATTAAAAGCCTCCTTTAAACACCCACACCCTGACAATGAGCAATGAGTATGTAGGTACTCACAACCATACTCACAGTGGTTTTGATTCAGAGCTTGCCTCCCTTTGATAAACAAATGCCTAGTGGATTAATTAAGCGTGTATATAGGAGCATTAATTAAGTATATAGGAGCATTGCCCCGTGCCTGAAATTAGCCTTGCCTGCATAGTGCTGTAACTGAATGAGGCAGGATATGGCTCAAAGACACTGATTTCCCTTTGCCCTTTTCAGTCCTTCTGGTGGCTTTTTGCTGTTCTTTTATCTCCCAGCAAACCAAGACCTTAAAATTGATGACCTAAAATTAATTTCCCTTGAAGCTGCTTTAATGACACTTCTCTTTCTGTGCATGTGTGTGCACAAAATGTAACCCACATACAAAGGAGAGCATTCACTCTTACCTGGTTTGTCCAGTGGTTAAGATTACAAAATTATTTCTGAGTGCAATAGTAGAAACCTTTATGGTGCTGAAGGCATTTGCTGATTATACTGATAATATCTGGTTATTGAATAGCAAGTGTAGGATGAATAAGGGAAGACTTTAGCCCTTTAATAACTGCAAAGACTTGATAGTATAGAACTTACAGTAATACTGCTTGAATGCAAAGTACAACTGGGATTCTTCTTAAAAATTCATTAAACATTTTTTAAGCTCTTTTCTTTGCATTGCACTATGAATTCAGCAGGCAACTGGTGAATTTTGGTATGTGTTGCCACTTTACACCCACCTTTTGACCTTTTACTTTTCAGCCTGTGGGGTTGTCAGAGTAAATTTCTGGAGACAACTAAGTTGATTAATGTTTGCAGAAGTGAGACCTGTGTGTGTTCTACAGCTCCATATGTAGCTGGCCAGAATTTAGTATGTGCCTCTCTGGAACAGAGGCCTGGAGGAATTATTTTGTTTACAGATGTCCATTTTACTGATCTGTTCAAGGTCTGCTTTCCACAAAGGTAAGGACCCATGTCTGTGTGCTGTGAGTGAATTACACCACAGAGGAACAAATGATTGTTTTCTGAGTTGAGAGAAAATGAGTAGTGGGTGAGAACACTGCTCAAGGAGTGCTGAAAAGTTCAGAAAACTGTTAATTAACTTACACCTTTTAAGGAGGAATTTTTCCCCCTTAATATCACACTGGTGGCCTGATCCCCCAGTGAAAGACCCTGTTGAGGTAGATCCATGCTGCTGAGAAGAGAGGAGAGCAGAACTCTGTGTTCCTCCCAGTCTTATTTTGTTTACTTTTTTTTGAGTATTCACATGACAAATTATCTTTCTAGGCATGTTATCACTACCCACATTCTGAGAGAGAAAAACAGAGTAGGAAGGATCCTCTCATATTCTTGTTGCTTGAGGGTGTGAAATAAAGGGTTTTAGGGTACACAAGGAGCTCGCTTTGCCATCGCACTATAGGGATTTTATTTTTCTTTATGAGCAATATGGTGTCTTAATATCTGCATTGATGTGAAATGATCATTTTAATTAAGAGTGCCAGCAAAGTTGTTTTTCTTTCATGTATCTACTTCCCGTGGTTTCTTAGCAATTAGGAATAAAAAGATCTGTTGTGGGAGGTGCTCATAGTTTCTGACTCAGTTGGTTTCAATAGGGTCAGGCCTGTGAAGCAGCTGCTCAGGTCAGGCAATCTGTAATTGACCCATCAGATGTTGCAACTAAAATGGATCACAGCTGTTAGAAACAGGACTTCCCTCCATTGCTCCTGAAAAACCAAACCAACCCAAAAACCAACGGCCAGAAAGCTTTGATGTATTAAATTGATTCATTAGCTACTGCTCTCTTGGTGCCTGATGCAAGAAACAGGGGATGCAGACGGAGCTGGTGGCTTTGATGTCAGCACTGGTGGTGGCAGGGACCTTTTCCATATTCTGAATAACAAAGCTCAGGGAAGATTCTTCCCAAAGTCTGTCAATTAGTAAGTTTACATCCTGAAATGTTTAGAGTTATAAATAGTATGTGAAAAATAAGAAAATGTATTTAAATGAGAACACACGTGGATGTTTTTGCCACATCTTTTTTTTGCCTTAACGCTTTTGTGGATTTTGTGATATATTTGAATGTACTGGAATAGAATAACTGGGTATTTTATGGTTGGTTTAGCCCTGTGCACTTGAGTGGGTGTTTCTGTGTCTGGCTGTCTCATAGTCCAGTATTTTTGGTCATAAAATGCTTAAACCACTCTTTAATTCAATATTAATCTTTGAGAAACAATAGTGAAATGTATATCTGAGTTGCAAGGCTTTTGACAAGCTGAAAACCCCCCAAAGACCTTTTATGTCGTGACAATCAATTGGGGGTCTGGGAAGGTCTGGGTTGTCTGTTTTAATTTGAGCCTTACTGCAAACTGAGGGTTGTCAGCATTTCTGTGTTGTGTGTTTGGTTTGGTTTTTTTTAATAAGCAAACCCCTCTGTCCTTACTGTGATGAAAATTCAGGTTGTTTGGGGCCATGTGGGTTCCATTTCGGTATCTTGGGTGTTCTCCTGTCCTCATCTCTGCACTGTGCCCTCCAGTTGGGAAGCTACAGAGCTGCTGAACTTTTGCATTTTAGTTTCTAGGTATTTGAGTTGAACATAAATCTGAATGAGAGGAGTGTTGCCTTAAGCAGAGAGAGATGTCTGGTACTCGCCCGTTCTGAATTTGACATTTTGTTTTCCTGCTATTCTTAGGACGAGGATTCTTCAGAGTTTACTTTGCACTTTATAACTTTCTATGGATCCTTCTATGAATTGAAAGTTAAAAGAATTTTAAGCATAGAAGCTGTCATTAGGAGTTTATGATCTCTGCGCAGTTCTTGCCAGAACAAGATGAGTGATGCTTGAGCTGCTTTAACGTGGTTCTCAGTGCTTGCTGTTGCCATTTTAAGAAGTCAGTGATTCTGTATGACCTTACTTGTTCAAAGTGCTCTTCAGTGGGGTAAGTTAAAGCAAAAATTTTCCTCACCCTCCTAGTAACACTGAAACTCAAAATAACATGATTACCTGCTCGGGGCTTTCAGAGATGTCTGGAATTCCAGTCCATTTCCTTCCAAAATTAGATCACCAAGAGCTTTTTCGTTCAGGTGGTGCCAATTTCTGTTTCTTGCCTTTGCAGTTTCCAGGTAGCATGAAATGCTGGTAATACCTTTCTCCATTAATTTTTCATGGAATCCAGTGGCAGGCAAGACCACTCAGTGCCTGGCATGGAGCACTGGCAGGGCTGCCTCTCTGAGGTGCTGGGAACAGCATTTTTCAAAGGAACTTTGCAGAACAGTGTGACTTTTGGCTTGAATTACTTTTGTCCCACCACTTCTCAAACTTGGTAGCAGCTCTGGAAAGACTTGCCTGTTTTGAAGTCCTGTTTATTGACCTTTCCTAAGCTTTTCCAGCCTTGGGACCCTCTGGGGATTATGCTTGTGGAAGCTTCTGAGAAATCCTGTTCTGGTCTAAATGCAATTTCTGCATTTGTCAAAGACACTTTCCCTTAGGTAGATGAGGTGCAAGGAAGTAAACAAATGTAATAAAGTGCCTTCTAAGAGAAGGTCCCTGTGTTAATAGTTGCAGCTTGTTGTGTATCTTCAGGTGCCTTAGGATAATTAATTTCCATGGGTTAAGTACAACTGTGTGGTTAGGTATGAATACTTTGGTGTTTATATTGAATGGAGATGTAGGTCTCCTCCTTCTCCCAGATGAAAATAGCCTTGCTTTGATTAGTTGTTCTTGTCTTCTTTTGTGCCAATTTTTCTATTTTGTTTGAAGAGAAATTACCTTGCTGCTTAGGGATGTGTGCTTGGTCCAAGTATTAAATGCTTTAGTCCTGTTTAGTAATAGCAGAGAATATCCCCTTCTCTAATTTTGAAAACATGTCTGAGACCTAAGGAAGCCATGATTGTGTACCATGTTTTGACGTTAAAAAGCCACAAATCACCTTGCCTGCTAATCCTCTGCAGAACATGAAATTAAATTGAAGGTTGTGCGTAAGAAATAAGAGATTTGATCCATCACTATAAGTCTGCTGAAAAAAGAATCTCTGTAGATACCTTTGGGGTACAGTTTGTGAATCTGCAGATTCCATCCCTTGTTTAATGATCTTTTATAATTACATTTTAAATGGGGGTTCAGAGTTTGAGCTACAAATTGGTGCTGCTCCTCTGTGGGTCGGAGTTTATCCTCACATAGACAAGCCTGTTTATTTTTAATACCTTTTCTGCTGCTTTCACACGATGGTTGTTTTAACTTCATTAACTTTGCAGGTGTTGTGAACACTGACTGCATTTTTTAGTTAGTGAAATGAAGATAAATGTAAAAAGAAGTCCTTGAATGCTCCCTTGTCACCTGTGGGCACTGTTACCTCTTGATGTGCATTTGCAGTGCTGGGAAAAATGAGCCTGCAAGGCAGCTCTGCTGAGCCCTTTTAAATGTAGGGCTCGGGGCAGCTTATCTGGCTCCGTGTTGGACACACGCTTTGCTGTGAGTCACTCGGTCACAATTTCCCCTAAAGATTTTATGGTGACCTTTCATTTAATCAGAGATGTGGGCAGCCTTTTCAGCTGGGGACTAATCCACGGAGGTTTTAGATAAGCTTTTATCAAATTGATGAGGAGCTGATTTTCTTCCCCACTGAGATAAAGGGAGAGAGTGACAATTCTGCACAGTTTTGTGTTCTACCTCCCCATTTACCCTTTCCATAGGGTGTAGCTTGTTATGCATAAGCTTTGGATGGCTTATTATTGCAGAAATAAAACATGTTCTGTTGAGATGCAGAACTTCTGCAGCACCAGAAGATTCTGATTTAGTCTGTCCTCCTGTTTTACAAGAGAACAAACACAAAAATTACATATTTTGGGGGGAATTTCTCATCTCATTCATGGCCAGATTAGTTTTTTTGGGTAATTTTGATGCCAACAAGTACTTACCTGGAAAAATATGTATTTGAATGTACATTTTGAAGACAATAATAGATGATACAGGAAATGACTGAATCTCCAATAGCTGTGATGGAGGGGGAAAGGGGAATTTTGCTTGTGGTTTTGTTACTCTTCTGGTTTGTTCTGAGAATTAGTAAAAGGTCCGTTTAAACTGTTCAATGTTGAGTGTTTTGGAAGGAAAAGATGTTACTTTTTGCTTGCAAATACAAGTGATAAAGAAAGAACAATATAGTTCTTAGGAGGAGAACACGTGAAGGGAGAAGGTGTCACGTACCCAAATTTTTGTTTGTTCTCATTGTACCAACTGGGAGTGAATGTTCTTTAAAATAATTACACTCTGGTGCAATTTGAATCTACTCCAAAGAGCAGAGCTTCACTTAAAAACTTCTTTTATTTCTTCTCTTAGGGGAAATGTTCTTTTTTTTACAAATACTGCTGCACTTCAGCCTGCAGAAAATCATTAAATAAGAAGAAATTAAATTTTTCTAAGTTTCTGATCAACCTTTAACTACTTAGCTTTTTGTGTCTGTCAGAATTAGACTGTAGTGCAGCTTTAAAAGTTTTTGGTGTAAGTGATGTGTCATGGAAGGAGAATAGGAAAGAATTACAATTATTCTTTTATTGGTAAAGGCAGAGAAACTAATGTGGTAGCTGACCTTTCTTGGGTCTTTGGGGAAAATGTTAGTGTAGAATAGACTGGCTTAGCTAATATTAAACAATTTTTATTTGCTTATTTTTGAAGAGCTGTAAATACAAGCTTGTACTAGGGACCTTATTAGCAGTGCCTGCAAAAAAAAGCAATAATTTTGAAGACTCATTTGCCATTGCAGTTTTACTTGACCTTTCTGTCCTGGGCTTATGATGACACTTATTTGTCTCTTTGACAGGTTTATAGTTTGCATTAAAAGCATCATCTCATCAACAGGACTTTGAAGTCTTGCTTAGGGTCCTTTTGGGTATCCCTTAAATGCTGGTTATTTAACTTAAATTGTTCTGAACTAGAAAGTATTTGCACAAAAATGTGGGTTGTTATGAGAGGCTCAGAGAGCTCCTGCTGGAGGTGTTTTAGGTCTCAGCCATCTCAGTAGGGATAACCTGGGTTACCTCTCTCAGAGCTACGTGCTCTGTGTGCTCATTGCAGTCCTTTCTTTTAACAGTACTTGGTATAACCTTTCTCATTTCTGCCCTTGGACTTAAAACAGCTTTCACCGGGGGTTTGTGCCTTTTTCCTCCCCTCTCTGTCTCAAATCCAGTCGAATGAACTCGAAAGGTGAAGCAAATCCTCCTTGTTCCTGCTGCTGGAGAGGGAGCTGTAAAGCCTTGTCTGCAGGCTGGTAACTGGATCCCTGACACAGGGCTCCCAGGGCCATGGTGGGGCTGTAATTACCACCCTGCCTCTGTAGTTCATCTAAAAGTAATGAGCACTGGATGTAAAAGGAACAGTAGATGTTAACCATGGAATACATTAACTTAGGGGGGTGCCCAGGGAATTTAATTGGTCCTAATTAGAAATGGGAATGGTGATAGGAAAGAATGTTGAATTTTGGGGTTTGTATCCTTTTCTTGTCTTTTCTGGTAGAGATCTGAACGGGATGAAATTCCTGTGGCAGATAATGTCCCAGCAGCTTGATCTCTGCTTCAGGGAGGGTATTCAGGGCTAAAGGGGAATTGGCTTTCTGGACCATTTCTGTAGCAAATGTGCCTTTTTCTAGTACTGTGCTTGGTTTTGAAGGACCTGAAGTGAAGACTTCTAGCTCTTCAGAGAAGGATTTTAGTCTGCTGCTGAGAGCTCTGTTGTTATTTAAAATGATCATAAAGAATTGCAGCAGTTCTCCCACATACCTCAGCATTGGAAGGAAGATACTGGCTGAGTCTCTGGTAAATCAAGTGGAATCTGGAATTTCTGAGAGGATATAGGAATTTTGTCTTGTGCAGGTGTTCCCAATCCGGGAAAGATTTAGCATGAAGTTGCATTGTGGCATTATCAATAATCAGTGGTTTCCTGAACAGCATTTAGGGCTTGTTCTTCTGGCACAGCTGCCAGATGCAGGGGAAAGTATTAGAGAGCTGTTGAGTAACCTGTAAGGCTTTTCCTTTACTTACGAGGAAAGGAATTTCTGTTTTGTGGAAAACACATTTTTTAGGTCTGTGTTTAGTAGCAGCCAGCAGGGAAAATACTGGACATTTTTATGAAAGCATTTTGCTAATTTAGTGTGCCCTGTACCCTTTCCCCCCATGCAGGTGTTGCAATAATAGCAATGTGATTGGAATAGTTGGCTGCTGCAATGCATGTGAATTTAGTTACCCAGTCTGGCCTGTCTCTCCAACTGAACGATTATAAACAGCATTGAATTGCTCCACTGAATATACCTTGATTAGTAAACGTGGCCAAATTGAACTGTACGTAAAACAAGTGTGTGGTGTATGCACCTTTGCCCTTTGAGGTCAGCTCCTGGTTTGCTGCTTTGTGTGTTGGCTGCATCACTTTCTAAGTTGTTAATTGTGAAAACAATTGCTTTGCTTTATCTCTAAAGTTGATGGTGTAATTGTCTAAAAGAGGCACCTCGGTGCCCCGTGTGTTTTCAGTGTGTGGTTTCTGGGGCTCAGCTGCAGAAGGGTGGGGTTTGTGTTTGCCAAGGGTTTGCCAGTTCTGGAGGAGCTGGGCAGAAGGACAGACTGCTGGGTGCTCTGCTCTTCCTGCAAACGCTCCCAGTTAGCCATTCCTGGTGTAGGGGAGAGCATATGTTACTGCAGAGAACCTGGAGAAGGTGCCATGGCCTGACCCACCCCATCCTCTCCCTGTTCATCTCCAGGTGCATTCAGGTCTTGCCACCTGGGTAAAACACGTCCTGAGGAAAGGGCTGCCCAAGGAATATCTTGCATTGCCTGGCAGCTGCGTGCCCTGTTTGCCTGGCTCAGGCTCTGCTGTAGCTGTGAGAGCAGTGCCTGCAGGTGAGCACTGTGAGCTGAGGGGGATGCAGTGCCTTGAGGTCACCAGTGGATGTGGCAGCTCTCTCCTTCCACCCTTCTAAAGCATCCCCTCCGAGGGGAGGGATTATTTTCTAAGCAGCCTCTTCCCTTCCAGGCTGACGTTCATGTTTTGAGTAATTTGAAGCCTGCAGGTCTAAGGTTATTATTATTCAGATCTGCCTGCCATGTAAATAAAACTGATACCTTGCATCTTCAGAGTGAGCAGCAGAAAAACCCTGAAGAGGCAGCTGGAGGAGGTGGGGGCAGTGTGGCCTTCAAAAGAAGGGTCATTCAAACCCTGTGTTTCTGCAAGGACTGATGGGGTTTGGAATTGTGTCACTTGAGCCACTTCAATTGGGGAGGAAACGTCAGGTCTTCAAACAGGTGGGAGAGGAGCTGAGGAGCAGGAGAAAGAGGTAGCAGTGAGTGAGGAAAATGTAGCCAGAAATCAGTGACAAGAGAATCTGTTAGAATGATTTAAGGTAAAAGTGCATGGTTGGAGAACCTGATGAAATATCTTTGTTATCAAAACAAAATGAAAGAGCTGGGATGGAAAAGCTTTTCAGCATCTGCTTTGGAAAAAAAACCAAACCAAATGAAAACAACAACAAACAAAACCCCAAATCCTCCACAATAAAACAGAAATTGTACTCAGAAATGGATTGGAAACGTGCTTTTATAAGACATCATTCATGGTACAGTAGCATGCTCAGGGTAGGCAAATACTGGCTAATCAAGAATTTCCTTCCTCTCTCTGTTAACTAGTTCATCATGATGTTAAGAAATCTTGCTTGTTCAATAAGCAGTAAAATGTCTTTTCAGTACATTTGGTGTGTGCAAGTAAAGTTCATCTGTTTCAGGTCATTAGCACTGCATTAGCACAGCATGGCAACTGGTGTTTAAACACGAGGCAATTAACTGTACAGTGCAAACACAGTGCTAAAGAGCTCTCCAAACCCGTGAAGTTCTAGCTGATACAAAATACCACACTGGAAACGCTGGTGGGATGGGGGAATTAATATTTTTCACCCGTTTTGTGAGATTATTGATACATGGTTAGTGCCAAATGGCAGAAGAGAAAGGGTCAAGCTGATGCCAACAGCATTTTGTGCAAGGTTTTTTTGGGAATGGGGGGGTTTGTTATTTGTTTGTTTGTTTTTTCCTTCCTTAGTGAATGGTGTTGCAATGGCTCAATGACATGGAAGATGAGTAGGTTTTTATGTATTTGCAGGTTTTGGTTTATTAGTTTTGCAATTTCACAACTGGCATGAAATATTAAAGATGTGTGATAGCTGATGGCCCAGCACCAGGGGAATGGAGATGAGGTTGGGTACATATCATGTCCAGTAGTAGTCTTTTCACTGCCCAAAATACATTTGGGTGCATTTGTCTAAGAAATGAGGTGATTTGCAGTTTGAACTATGCGAAATGGAGCTGTGTCTGTAGGCAGTGTGGATTCTGGATGCTGGGGGTTCCCAGGTGTGCTAATCCAGCAGGGAAATGACAGACCAAATTTCCTACTGACTGATAAATACACAACCTCATCGGGAGGCACAAATGCTCAGAGAAGCAAGGAATAAACTAGTCAGCACTTTAGGAGCCATAAAATGGGCAACTGTGGAGAGTAGGAAGTTGTGGGCAGCTATTCCCTCCTGTTCCAGCATTACTGGATGTGTATTTTAATCTGCTGCTTTCAAATGTCTCTTCTACTGACAGGTGAAGAAACATTTACATGAGCAGCTCTGTTAGAAGTATAAAGGGCTGCAACCTTTAGCAGGACGATGATGCCAAACAGGTGGCACTGCCTTGCTGGATAATACAATGTGATATCACAACTGTTTGTGAAGTGCACATTTCTTCACCACCACATAATCCTCCTTCTGAGCCGCTCTCTAAACGTCAGCAAAGGCCTCTCATTAATTCAGCTTGACAGTTTGATTACAGCATTTTAACAGCTTCTGAAAAATAATTCAGTTACTGAAGTGGTAAACTCGCTGTCTTGGCAGGGGAGATAAAGTGCTGCCTCACAGCCAGAGAGGCAGAGCTAATCCTGCAATTCCTGCTCCACCTCTGTGCATGCTTGAAATGCAAGGTAGTTCTTCTCCATGTAAATATATGCAAAATCCACTTTCTTGGTCAGTAAAATGCTTGAGGTAACATGCTTCCCACACATGAAGACATTTATGTGTTTCTGACCTGGCTTTGAGTTTCAAATGTTTCATTTAAAAGAAATAGGAAGTATTAATTAATGTGTAGAAGGAACTGTAAGTCAGGAGTGAAAAATTTCAGTGTATTGGGGTGGGATGGGGCTTCTGGAGCTCAGAGGGGCCTGTGATGGGGAAGATACAGAAGTGGTGCTTCAGAGATGAGCTGTAATTTCAGAACACTTGAAGATAATTTTGACAGCGTGGCACTTGTTAATATTGCCATTTTGTGCTGTGTGAAAAGACATAGCAAACAGTAGTTTAGATCTGTAATTTGGAGTGTCTTTTCCGCTTGTTTTGGGGGATATCTTTTTCTAGCTAAAATTGTTCATTCTTCCTTCAAGATCACCTTAAGAGTATCTATGATGCTCTTCATGCCTATTCATGATGGCCAGTTGTTCTAAGCATGTTTTTCTCCTTATCTCTCTTTGAATCTGTTCTTGTATTCAGTGGTAATAAAAATGAGATAGTTAAACAGATGCAGAGGAAGTATTAACTAAAATATAGATATGTTTTGTGCAATGAAATAAATCTACAGTAAATTCCTTTAGTGTCAGTCCATAATTTGACTAGACAGCCGTAAATCCAGTGAGATGGAGAGTGGCCAGAGTGTTTTAATTTTCAGCTGACTGACCTCTTATGTATAACCCATCTCTTGTGTTTGGCTTAATGCTTGAAAACAAGGTATTTGAAGGGTGAAGGAATGCATTTAACGTAGTCCTACGTTCTCTCCACAGCCTCTGACACATCTCTGGAACCTGCAATGACAAGTCGGAACAGTAGCCATGCAGAGAAAACTGGTGAAATGTCCTCAAAGCAGTCAACACCAAAAGTGCAGGTCCAACGATCTGTGTCCCGAGAAACCATCACTATTCATTTCTCTGCATTTGGGAAGGAGGAAGAAGAGGAGGAAGAGGAGTTTAAGGAATTTCTTGATGAGGAACTAGATGACCAAAGCATTGTAACAGCACTTGAAGCCAAGGAAGACCTCTGCTTTGAGCATACTGGCCATGACTTCTCTGGTCCAGCTACCTCGCTTAACGTGGCCAACTCCACATCACTGCTGTCCTCCTCACCTGCAGTTGTGCCAGCTGCAGAGACTGTAACTCTCCTGGATTCCCCTCCTGCATCCCAAGTGTTCAGTGCAGTGCCACTAGTCGCGTCTCCATCGTCACATTCATGTCACGCAGTTGACGTATCAGGTGCATCTGTGGCGTATCAGGTGGGATCTGTGGAACAGAAATCCAGCCTGTCGTCTTCCCCATCCTCATCCCCTTCCAGGTCTACTGGGTCGTCCACAGTTTCTAGTTCAAAGCCTTTTAAGGGGTTAGTCAAGTCCCTTTCAACAGATGTGGAACCAAAAGAACCCACCCCACCGATGCGACACAGACAGCTGATGAAAACCTTGGTGAAATCTCTGTCCACAGACACTTCCAAACAGGAGTCTGAGGCCGTGTCTTACAGGCCACCTGACTCGAAGCTGAACTTGCATCTGTTCAAACAGTTCACTCAACCTCGAGCTACAGGTGGTGATTCTAAAACTGCCCCCTCCTCTCCATTAACATCTCCCTCTGACACTCGCTCCTTTTTTAAAGTACCTGAAATGGAGGCTAAAATTGAAGATACTAAAAGACGCCTTTCTGAGGTAATGTATGAGCCTCTTCAGCTGCTCAGTAAAATAATGGGTGATGAAAGTAGTAGCCACAGGCCCAAAGCCTTATCTTCAAGTGCTTCAGAACTCTCAAACCTTTCCAGTTTGAATGGCCATTTGGAAAGCAATAACAACTACAGCATTAAGGAGGAAGAATGTGATTCGGAAGGGGACACCTCTGGGGGTGACTCTGGGGGCAAGAGTGACCAGTCAAAGGCTGCTGAGGAACATGCCAGAGAGACAGAGACCCAGATCTCTCAGGCTTCAAGCACAAAGGACGTGAGTTCGAAACCTTCCCTCGTACTTGAAAAATGTTCGTTGTCTGCACTAGTGAGCAGGGAGGATGAGGAGTTTTGTGAACTGTATTCGGAAGACTTTCTGTTGCTGGAGGATGAGAGCAAAGCTGAGAAACCTGCTGACACTGTGGTGGATGCCGAGGTGACTGAGGAGACTGTTACCATGCTCAGTAGTGACGAGGAAAATAACCTGGATGTGCAACAGCCTAAACCACCCTTGAAAACTTTATATGTCTTAACACTGTTAGTCTATGCTTATTTTATTGTCCCTCTCCCCGGCTACTTAAGTGGACTCATACTTGGAATGGCCCTTGGATTTATGGTGGCTGTCTGTGTGATCTGGCTTGTTACTCCACGTACTCCTGAATATCTCAAATTTCATAAAAGAGTGAAAAAGCGAAGGAACATGGGAGCTCTAGACATCAAAGAGCCTGAAATACTGAAGGTGAGCTCGTGGCATTTTGTGGGTGTTTGTGTGCATTGTTTTGTGTAGAAGGAGTAAACTGGGTTTATTCAGAAGGTGTAAAGGAGCTGAATTATCCCTCTTTGTAAATACATTTCATTTTAGAAGCAGGTGGCTGTGGCAGAGACACAAATGATTTAGTATCCAAGAATATATATATAGTACTTCAGTGTCTTTAAGGATTAGTAGAAAATGGAATTTCTTCAAGAGTAAAAGGACAAATGGTTTTTCTGATGGATTTGAAATGATCCATCTGAATTACTGAGAGCAAGTAGTGTCAGAGTTTAGTGCGTGAAATAACATCTGTGCTTGGAGCTGCATTTTGGGAGATGTATTTTGTTCCTGGGGTATTTCACTGGCAGTATTTATACTGGGATATTACTGGCAGTGATTTGTCTGTCTTGTCTGTGCAGTCTGAGCAGAGTCAAAAGGGTTGTGTTCAAGTGCAGCATAGAGGGTTGGAGAGCATATGGATTCTCCTCAAACAGGAGCTAATTAGAATGGGAGGAGGGATTACAGTTCAGCAAAATGTGTCCCTGAGAGCTGGGTTTTAAATGAAGCTCTTAGAAAATTTCCCCTCCCTCCTCTTTGCCCTTCCCCATCTCCACTTCTTGTTCAGATAGTGAGGTTGCTGTCACTTCCTATGTCTGGCTCTCTGTCTACTCGTGATCCCCCACTCAGTTCTTTGTGCTTGTTGTGCCTATCCTGCCTCTCCTCATGTCCGTCTGTGATGAATTCAAATAATATTTTCCCAACTGCAGAATTCTGAGCAGTAAAGCATCTGCTAGTTTCTCATGTGCTCCAGAAGCATTTCAGAATGACAGTGGTAGGACCTTCCCTTGGTACCACTTGCTTATCAGAGTATTTGTGAATGCTTTCCCTTCTTTGTGTAAACATGAAATTGAGCTTTCTGAAGATGCATCCCCAGTTGTGTAACAGCACAAACGTTGCATGAATTTAAATTCAGACAGTATTGGGTATATGCTGCAGAATCTATAAGTGTATTGGTAGCTAATCTCATCTATCTTTAGGTAAATGAAAAGTTAGAGAAATTAAATATAAAATCCAGTTTTTACTGAGTAGAGGCAGCAGTTCCACGTCCAGCCCTTATGCTCCCTTGGTGTTCCCTTTTCTCCTCAAGTGACACAAGCTGTGGTCTTTATTTGCTGTTGTGAATGCAGACTGGACCCTCCTGTCTGCCCAGCTGATTCACCTGCTGCCCACAGGTACAACTCTTGACAAACCTTCAGTTCTCTCCCTGTTATTTGGGGGCTGAGCCAATAAATTTGTCTCAATACCTGGAAGCTCATAAAAATCCTGATGTTCATTATTGGCTGCTGTTCAGCTGTCCCTGAGATGGTGCTGTTAGTCGGGAACTTTTAAACTGTATTTTAATGATTTTATCCAGGAGATACATTTTGTGAAAATGGCTGTAGGCAAGAAATGAACAGTGTGGAGAAGTCTGTATGAATGCAGATTAATGCTTTTTATGACCTGATGAGTATTTTTTTGTGCTCATTAACACACCAAGTAATTGTCTATAGTATGTAAATGTTTCTGGATTTTAAAAACCAGCTTGGTGCCCACATTGTAGTAGAATGTAATATAATATGACTTAGCAGATTTCAAGTTATTATTCCCATCTCATACAAGCATTTTCTATTTGCATCTGTCAAAATGAGTACTGGACAATTTAGATCCTCTGAGAAGGGAGGTAGAGACTTAATCTGCAGCAAAACTCAGGTGAATACAGGAAAATGAAACTTGATGCTCTTGCTTAAAGATGTTTTCTTCAGAACTTGTTGGGCTTGAATCGTGGCCTGGACTGCTGTAATGTAATCATGATAAATACTCTGAGTAAGATCCCTTTATGGGGCTCAAGGAGTTGGGATTCTGCCAAACTGCTGTCAAGCTATTTTTGTCCCAGTATGTGTACATTCTCCTCCATGTAAATAATGCTTGAGAAGTTTGCATTTCCCGAGTTTCCAAAACTAGTGGAAAATGTCCCTCAGCCATTGCCGAAATACTTGAAGGTTGTTATCGTCTCCCACAGAATTGTTCCTTGGCAGTGCGAAAAACGAAGGGGCTGTTGTGCTGCTAAGTGTGTGTTTCTGTACTTGTTTCATCCCCATGCCCTTGGGTTTGGGGGAGAACATCCCCCCAGCCCGAAAATGCACAAACCCCCTGCATCTTCATTGTTTTCTCCTCTGCTTGTCCCATTAGCCTTCAGTTCTCTGGCTTACTTTTCCTTTTTTTTTTTTCTTCTCTGCCCACGTATTTTTTTCTCCTCTAATCCATTAGTCTTTCCTAACTTCCTTCTTGGCCTTTCAAGTGTGCATTCCCTTGTGTTGTGCTGGCTGATAGGAAAGGTTTTAAGTAACAGCTAAAAGGGAAATGATAGATTTACCCTTTCCATTAGAAAGAACTTTCAGGAGAACAGAATGGCAGTGCCTGCTGGAGAAATGGAGCTTCTGGAGCCACAGCTGTACAGAAAGGGCAGGACTTTTATCAGCAGCTATTCCTGAGAACCATCCCAGGGATTTCATGTTGGATAGTGGCCTTGAACAGATAAATAAGTTTTCCAGTAAAGGTGGTGGTTGCTTCTCCCAACCACAGACGTTCGTGTCTTTATATTCCCTGTCAATAAAGCTCAAAAAGTGCATGATATTTTTCTCATTTATCAAGCAAAATGCTACTGCAGTATTGTAAATAGTAATGAGAGGGATACTAGTACAATAATAGTGGTAATGAGAGGGATACTAATACAATTAGTGTGATTTGAGTGATGAATTTGTAATTTAACAATAATGGATATTAATCTTTAAAAAATCACTAAGAAGCTTCGGGGACAGTTTTAATTCACATTTGGGATTGTGTTGTGGAAGTGGCTTTTGCTGATTCTTTTATTTATGTATTTGAAAATGCCATAAGTATTGGGTTTAATGCAGAGCTGGTCTGTGCCCCCAGCCCTCTGGGTCCTTCCTGAGGACCTTTTGCAGCAAGGGAGGTCACAGGGTCGGTGTAAATGCCCAGCAGCTGCAGAGCAGCACATGACTATGGTCATTGTCCTCCCTGAATTACTGAATTTCTTATTTTAACAACTTCGCTAGCACAAAAGAGACCCATCATACAGTCACTCCTCTCCTACACAAGGAAATCCATTGTTATTTCAGTAATTTGGGGAAATTTATCTGTTGTGAGCACGTTATGGTAACATAACTTCTCTGTTTGGGTGCATTGCAAAACGCTTTCCGTGGGCTGCCAGTCTTTTGTTCCAGTTTGTTTTTGCAAGAAGAGGGGCGGAGGTATTTCTGCTAAAGTTGTTCTTGAAATGCAGGAACTCTGGAATGACTTTTGGGGTCTCTTGGGTAGCCTTCTCAATGGTTTTTAAGCTAAGAGAAACAATTTACAAAACTGAAGGTCACTGGAGTGAGAAGGCAGGTGGTGTCATTACCCCCTTTAGCACTGTCAGATAAAATGTGCACATTTTCAGATTCAGTAATAGAGTGAAGAACCTTCATTTGGTGAAGTATTACCATTTCACTCTCAGCCATGCAGCCTTTCTCAGTAACAAAAGAACTTGAAAGCTGAGTGCAGGAAAGAAACTTCCTCAGAAGGTTCCTTAGAAATTCGGACACTGAAATTTTACGTACAAGGAGGTTTGCAGTAATGCAGTTTCTCTTTCATCCTGACTGCTGTCTGGAAATAAAACTCAGATATTGGAATCTGAACTTCTGTAGCTGTTGGGGTTTGGGCCAGTCTCCTCCTTGCACAGAAATCACTGTGTAGGTTGCTGGTTTAGGCAGTAAAGGTATTCATTTATCATCTGTGGGCTCTAGATTTTGAACACTCAGTACTTTTCACAGCCAGAAGTGATTGTTAAAAGTCTTGGCGAGGTTCTTCACTTGCTGATAACGTCGTGGTTGTGCCGTGAGGAGCATTTGCATGTCTCCTGGATGGTTGTAAGGAGGGGAGGCTGAGCCACAGGGTGTGAGAGTTGTGAGTTTGGCAGATTGCACAGCTAATCCACTTGTTTGAAGTGGCAAGCCTGGGCACATGGTAGGGATCAGAAAAGCAGGAGGGATTTTTGCTCCTTACTATGGCACACAGCAGTCAATAGAAGGGTGTGCTGGGAAACTCCAGCCAGTCCCGTGACAAGCAGGATATTACAGAAACATCAGGTGTGCTCTGACCTTCCTTCTTGGGTACCACATGTACCCCAAGGTTTGCAGCCCTCCTACTGTGTAACATCACAGCTTATTGGAGTTAGAACAAGGGCTCGTGGCTAAGCTTCCTGCAAAGACCCACTTTCCAAGGAGCCCTTTCTCCCTGTGCCAGCTGGTGCCGTGCTTGGCCGGACTGCCTTGCAGAAGGAGGCAGTGAACTTCTGAGGCAGCAAATTTCCATCTGCACGTTTGCCCATCTGCAGGCTCCAGACTTGAGTGTCTGAGCTAGAAATAGCTTGGAGTTCTGATCCAGGGGCAGGTGGGAGTTGCTCCAAAGATCTGGGGGCCATATGGATATTCCAGTTCCACACGGAGCGAATGGCTCGTGGTGGCTTTGGGCAACTCACGTGATGTCCTTGTGCTTCAGTGAGTCCAGCTGGAGTTCCTGGCTGAAAATTAATTGCTGTCTGCTCAAAGATGTCTTGGCTTAGTAATTTCTAGGAAGGAGACAGGATGTGCTCAAAAATACATCACCCCTGCTGTGCAGAGCTTGATGACTTATAGAAAACTCTTCCTTGTGCATTCTGTTTCCTATATGGTGGTTGTATAGAACCCAGTGCAAGAAAAAAACCCGAACATAAAGGTTCTTCAAAGAGTATGTCCTCATTTCTGTTAATAAAAGAGATAATCTGCTTTGGAGCTGAGCAAAGATGAATGACTTAATCTTTCCTGAACATAAAAGAAATGCTAATTTATCTAGGTTTTTCAGGGTTTGTAGTGAAAACGGAGCTAGATGTTGGAGTAAGCAAAACATAGATCTCACTGTTACTATGGCACCTAAGAAAGTGTGTGCTGTGAGGAATTATACGGCACTGAAGAAAATGAGCATTAAAATAAATCTTATATTTCTGTGTGTGGGTGGAAACTTCTTTAATAAGTTGAAATGTGGCAGTAGTTTCTGGGTTGTTTTGCATAAGGTAGTTACAACTTATTGTTTGGAGGAATATTGGGGTGCTCCTTCAGCTCTCCCCACTGTACTCACCCAGGTGTTGGTAGAGCTGCCATTTCCTTTCTGTTGACATTGATGAATATTGAGTGTGCTGAATTTAAGGTTCTGATGTGCAGTAGAAGCAATTACCAAAGTATGTTGTATGGCAGGTTGAGAGAAGGGAAGCTTCTCTCCCTTGAGTGAGTATTGTGGCTTGTCTTCTGCCCCATTTATCACCCTGCATCTTCTGCAATCAGATGTTAGAGACAGGAGTAACAACACGGTCAGAGTCAGCACTACAGGCTTGTTCCAGCAGGGCTGGCTGGTTTGTTTGCTCTTTCTTTGGCTGCACAGAAATTAATTGAATTTAATCCACACGTATGACTCCTGTGTTGTAGCTGGGCAGTTACACAACACGTTAAACGATCTCAAACGGTGCTGGTGCATGAAAGCAAACTCCATTGTGGGCTTGCAGTGAGCCCTTAATTGTGGGTGATTAAAATGTCAGTGCTGTCTGTAAGCAGACAGGCTGTTTGCTCTGCTTTGCCTGCTGGTGATTAAATGTCTGTGCTTGCTGGGAGCAGCCAGACCTTGTGGCTCTTCCCAGCATCCTGCACATCTCACCCTGGTGTGGGGATGAGATGAGAGCACCCTGTGCCACATACCCAAAACACTTGTGTGCTTGACACATCTTCCTCATCTCATGCTCTGTCAGTTCAGTGCTGCCTCATTTAGAGCATTTACTGTTCGTGCAGTAAGTGAAATAACTTCAGCAAAAGCTTGGATAAGTATCTAAAACTTTGATTTTCATGCTGTACTTGGTTTTCTGACAGCTTAGCAGCCTGGTAACAAGTGTTCCCCTCTCTAGGGATGGATGAATGAAATTTATAATTACGATCCAGAAACATACCATGCTACGTTGACTCACTCTGTGTACGTGCGGCTCGAAGGCAGCACCTTACGACTCTCCAAACCCAACAAAAACATCTCCAGAAGAGCTCTGTACAATGAGCCAAAGCCTGATGTCACATATGTCAGCCAGAAAATTTATGAACTCACAGAGAGCAAGGTGAGTGTCCCTGCTTTTAGCAAAGAATACTTTGAATTTTTTTCACTCCCCTATTTTCATGTTCTGCCATTATGAAAACAAAACTGTTGTCATGACTAACTTGCAAAAGGTTGTGCTGGGGAGGAAGACTGGGCAGGATTTAGCAAAAAGCCCGCATTTACACAATAAGCATGATTTTCCTCTGTCAGCTCAGAGCAGAAGTTAACTCACGGGAACTCAGACTCCTTCCCCACACATGAGGTTACTCTGGGACTGTTCAGAGGGTTACACCAGAATGCATCACCTCTGGTGGTTGTCTCTAGCCCAAGGCAGCTCAGGCAACATTTGCTTTTCACTCCAAGGAGGAATGTATATTGTATGGAAACGTGAAAGAGGAGAGCAGGAGATGGCTGGAAAGACATGACTTGCTGTAGGTACCCCTGTCCAGGGAAGGAGATGGGGATCTTTGCAGTTGGGACATCAACAGTAATGCTGGGAGTTTTCCTGCATGTTGTTTGCCTCCCTGGAATCCCTGAAGAGTTGCCACGTGAAGCTGATTCCATTGGCATTGTATTAAGTAATACATCAATACCTCATTATGAACTGGATGGATTTTTTTAATGCGCTGCATCACTCGAGGGCCTGGGCAGTACAGTGTGGGATGGAGCCATGCTTCAGTTGGCTGTGGGAGTGAGGGGGACAGAGACACTGTGGTGACAGCAAGGAAAACATCCCTCCACTTCCCTGAATCCATATGGGAAAGCAGCTTGCTGTCAGCTCTGCCTTCCATTAAAGGGAGACAGTGAAAAGGATAGAGAAAAACGTAGATTCCTGCCTATTGTGTTCCCATCATGAAGACGAGCAAAGCCATCACGTGGTGTGAGAGCACTGGACTGGCAATTGTTCCCTGTGTATCTTAGGAAAAGTTCCAGTCCTCCCCCCTACCCTGCCCCAGTTGGTTACAGAAGTGCCAAGTGCCCTGACTGTAATCAAAAAATAATGCCTGTTCCTCGAGGTAGTGACCCACACACTGGAGCACACTGGTAAGTTCAGCACATAGATAAGGCATTTTTAACTCTTATGGTCACCACTTGGATTGTCTTAATTCTATATAAAGATACTGAATTTAGAATATAAGTATCTGCAAATCACTTTTATGGCTTCACTGTTACATACCTGATGTCTGTCACCAACTTCAAACACTCAATTTCATGTGATGGACCTGAAAAGTTGAGTTTAAAACTCTCATTGCCTGCCTCATGGCTGCAGGGTTCTTGGGTTTTCTATTTTTAATGTGTATCTATGAGAACAAGATATTCTAAATGAAAACAGAGTTTCTAATCCACAAGATTGTATAAACTGCTCAAATGGCCTTTGTTTTAATTCCAAGGCTGTGGCTCACCAAAGACCTGGTGATAGCCTTGAGTTGGACATCCACCAGCAATGCTGGGGCAGTTAAACCCAACAGATCCAAGTGGGATCTGTGTCTCTGGCAACATAAAGGATACAACTGGAAAATAAGTTCATTTAACCCTTTCCCTTACCCTTCAGATTTCCCTGGTTCCTAAAAGCCTGGCACGGAAAAGAATTTGGAATAAGAAGTACCCAATTTGCATTGAACTCGCTAAGCAGGATGATTTCATGGCAAAGGCCCAGCCTGAGAAAGAGAACGCAGAGGAAAAGTCATCTGCTGAAAAAGTGGACTCCAACAGTGAGGAATCCAAGAAGCCTCAGGATGGGGCCAAGGGCAGCAGCCAAAAGGATCAAGTGCTTTACCTCTTTGGGAGGACAGGCAGGGAGAAGGAGGAGTGGTTCAGGAGGTTCCTCCTTGCCTCCAGACTCAAGTCTGAAGCAAAGAAGCCATTGAGTCTGTGTGGGAGCAAGTCAGGTACTCACAGTTTGTGTTCTGGTTCAAATGTCTATTAAATTAACAACCTCCAGTTAGGTTTTGGTGGAGCCACAGTGATCTTTTACGGGCAATACCAAAGACACTCCTGCTCCTTATCTCATTCCCACCTTCCCACCCTGCCTTTTCCTCTCTTGCAGGGCATACAGCCAAGTATACAGCCACTATTAGTACTATTTTTAGACGATTTTATATGAATGCACTATTTTTCAGTGACTGTAATAACTGCTGTAGTATTTGTAAGGATGAAATGTTCAAACTACCTTTTTCTCATCAACATTTGCAGTATTAAACTCAGCTCTGTTATTACCCATTTTTCCTCCTCCATCCTTCCTTCCATTCTAGTCTCCTGTAAATGATAAAGAGCTTTCTCATGGGTGTCACAGGAAAACATGTTTTTCTGTTTAAACAAAAAGTCCTGCACTAATATATCTATCTAATATATATCTGAAGCAGCAAAAATGCTACTCTGTAGTATTGATCAAATGTTTGAAATATTAGTTTAAAACCATCCTCTGATATGATTTTAAACCTGAATGACTCATGCTTTTCTGTCTTTATTCTCTGAGAAGCTTTTTAAAAATCAGTTAACATCACTATTTCTGGCACATAACTTCTTGAAATGCAAATGCAAAATTAATGGCTAATTAAAATTCTAATAGTTACATGCTTTTGACAGGACTTTTAATTGTAACAGCTTAATCTATAATTAGATTGGGAAAGAAAAAAAGTTTAGTCATAGGTACGTTTTAATCACCTGACTTTTATTTTAGGCAATTCCCAGCAGGCCTGTTGGGAATTCTGCCATGTGTTGTATATATGTGAGTGTCCATATTTAAATATGCTATTGATCAGCTGACTCCCCCAGTCCCCCATCCTGCTGAGTGCTGAATCATACCAAATATTGGCTAATTTGGGTTCAGGACCACCTGGCCACACAGGAGTGGGGTTTGCTTTGAGCCTTCCCAATGAGAAAGCACCATCTGAATGGTCTTTTTTTTTTTTATTTTCCAGAATAAATGAAATCTGCAAAATAATATTGTTCCTTTAGTGTTTGATCATACACTGCTGCATGGCTGTCAGATTTATTCCCTGTTCAATGGGCATTATTCCTTTCACTGCAGGGATCTTGCCAGCGCTGGGCAGGGCCGACAGTCAGCCTGGAGCTCTCACACACAGCCGGAGCAGCAGCAAGGGGAACGCAGAGGAAATCACCTCCCAGCCCAAGCACAGGGACCTGCCTGGCAACCTGAGGCAGAAAATGCTCCTGGACTACAGTATTTATATGGCAAAGTGTGTTCCACAGGAAAAGAAAAGCCCTTCAAGCAGCCCAGTGCTCAGTGCAGACAGCAGCCCCACTGCTGTGAAAAAGGTAATGCTTGTCCTCCAAAGCACACACCAGTCACAGTGTCTGCAGCTCCTGCTAATCCCTTGGCCTCCTGGCCTGCAGTTGGATCACTCTCAGTAAACAGAACCTTAATATTCAGTGCCACACTCCTAATAAATGGGTGCCTAATGCGAAGGACAATCACCATTCATTCAAAAGATGTAATTCCTGTCGCGCATCTTCGTTTCCAGGCTTTCATACAACATCTAGAGGGGAGTAAGAGGCCGTGGTGTGGGATACAAATAAGCACAGCTTGTGTTCCCCCAGGAAAGCAGATATTGGAGCCCCCAGGAGCCCCTGGAGCAGGGAGGGATGGCGGCTGGCTGTGGCACATGTCAGCAGTGCTGCTATAAATAGAGGAGCAGGGCTGGCAGGAAAGCTGCGTCACAGCAGAACCTCCTCGCCCAGCAGGGCTGGCAGCGTGAGCAGCCGCCTCTGGGAGCAGCCCCTGCCAGGAGAGGATGTTCAGAGCTGTACCAGCTCCCTGCTGTCTTAGAAAGCACTGCTTTTCTGCTGCCTGCAGGAGCTCTGCCTGCAGCAGTGAGATGTGGTGAATTCTCCTGTCCTTGCAGGCACCTGAGAGTATTTGGTGTGTTGTGTTTCCTTCATGGAAGCCTCCTGGTTTTAATGGGATACGTGGTGCTGTGTGTACACACCCAGAGTTATTTCAGCTGCCTTTGCTTTTGTGTGTGTAGTCAGTGATGCAGCATCTGAATGTATAATATTGCCAGGTTTTTCCAGATGGTTCTCAAGTAAACCAAGACATAATCCTCTTGGATTGTAAACAAAACCTTTAATGCAGCAGAGGGAACAATAGTTTCCTGATTCTTGTATACAGACATTGAAAGGAAGAGTGTGTTTCTCTGTACTGTGTTTCTTTATCATCTGTTTGTGATGGTTCTGATCTGGACTTAAGGTTGTACATCTGGGTCTTGCTTTCCAATTTTCAGATAAATCAAAGGAAGAGTAGAGATCTGACTGGGAGGAGAGAGTATCTCTACTGCAGACACATTTATAAGTCTGCCCACTCTGGGTTTATCTGCTTTTTTCTGCCAGGGGTTAAATTACATACAGCTTTCTCATTTCATTGCCAGAGGTCAATCTATATCTGTGTGGTCTCATTCCCTCTGTTCCACGTCAGGATGATGACAGGCTCGTGGCAGCCCAGCTGATGTGTTTGTAAAGCTGCTCTCTGTGCTCAGCATTTGGTGTTCTGAGCTGACCCGGGCTCTAACACTGAACTTCCAGTGTAAAACAGCCCTTTTCTGTCCTTGGTTTGTAGAATTTATAGAGCTGAATAACCTGCTCTATGTTTTCAGTTGCCAGATGCCCAAGTGGAAGCTGAAGAAGAAGAACAGGAGGCCTGGGTGAATGCCTTGCTTGGAAGAATATTCTGGGATTTTTTAGGAGAGAAGTATTGGTCTGATCTAGTGTCAAAGAAGATCCAAATGAAACTAAGCAAAATAAAGGTACCTAATCTGGAGACTTGCACTGCACACTCTTTGTGAAGGAAATGAAACAGATGGTCTTTGAGTTTTAAAACAGTACAAGAAAGACTTATTTCATACTTGTAAAAGAAAAGTGAATAAATGTGATCCAGAATTCCAGTTTGGTTTTTCGTGGATCTCAACATGTTAAACTTTGCTGCTTTGGTTTGAAATGAACTACAGCTGGATTAACTATTTGTGTCTGTCAAGCTTTTATGTAAAAATTAGAAGTATTATTGTATTTCCTTTAGGGATGAATAGAACTGCTTACAAATGATGAAACCAGCTTTGGGAAATAGCAGATTGCTTTTCAGGTGGAGGGGAGAAGGAATCACAACTCCAGTGTGTTCCTGTTTGCCTCAGACATGGGCTGCTTGCAGGAGGGTCAGGAATAGTCATGTGTGAGGGGTGCCAGGATGCCGTTCCATGAGCTGTGTGAGCTCAGGGGGAGAAGGATCTGGAGCTTTTGAGTGACTCCTGTGCCTCCCCTTGCATTCTGTAACCCTTCTGAGCAGCAGCAGCTCTTAATCCCAGGCTCTTCAGCTCCTGGTGTTTGGGGAGGAGTCTGCTGTTACTGAGGGCACAGGAAGATGTTTTCGTGCTGTGAGACAGTGTTGCTCGTGCTTTGGGAACTGAGCAGTGACCTGATTCTGCCCTGCTCCCACAATTCTGACAGCAGGGTACCCCAAACACCTCACTGGGAATGGATATATGTTAAAGGGTTAAAGCACTGGCTGTTCACAGGAGATAGATTTTTCTATTAATTAACAGTTGAAGTAAATAGATACTCAAACCATCATGATTCTGTGCCTCTGTTACACTAAAACCGTGATACAGATTTACAAGTCAGTGTGCTGTGAAAGAGTTTGTCAAAGGTAAAAGTAGCTGAGACATTGATAGAACTGCAAAATATGTGTCTGAATTTAAAATTCAGGGAAGTCCTTGATTTTTATTCACAGTGAAATAGGATTTACACTTCATTCTTGAGCTTTTTACATGCTTGGACTAAAAAGCATGCTGGAGGTTTAATGTCAGCATCTGAACTTCAACATAGTTTTGAAAACATTCCAACTTCAGATGATGAATCTCTCCCTAAAATATTTTGAGACTGATAACTGTGAAATTCTAGAATTGGAAGAAATTTGTGTAATTATATGTGTGTTCTTTCACTGGTGGCACTTCAGCTCAGTCCATTCCTTAAGTTCAGTGACCTTTCTTCTCTAAGGAAATTGCTGTTTAGTTCCATAATACATGTTTGACTTTTTCTATTCTGTCCTTCCAGCTGCCCTACTTCATGAATGAGCTGACTCTGACTGAGCTTGACATGGGGATAGCAGTGCCCAAGATCCTCCAAGCCTTCAAACCTTCTATTGATCACAGAGGTAAAATACAGGCTTCCCCTTCTGGTTCTGCCAGGATCCTGCCTTTGTACCTTGGAGAGCAGAATTTTGATCTTGTGGATCAGAATTTTCTCTTGTGGATGTTTTAATCAGAGGAAGGTCCATTTAATAAGAGCTTGTTCTGAGGATGTACTGAAGGGTCTCTATGTCAGGCTTGGGATAAAGATAGGAAGTGTGACCATGTTTTTCCATAGACAGTAATTACTGAACTAAAATTTGCATGCAACAGGTGCAGACACACACCTGACCCTCTGCCATGGACTGCAGAGAGCAGTGCCATTCTGATCCTGTAGCACAGCACAAAACAGGCTTGGCTCCCCACGAGAAGTTCCCCTGTTCTGAAAACAGGGATTTGGAAAATAAAATTGTAATAACTTGGAAAACAAGAATACAGTGTTGCTTTGAAAATAAAATTCAAAATACAGCATCTTTTTATGTCCTTACTGTTAAATATGGATTTTTTTTTTAAAGCAGAATGGCTTTCATACTGCTGCTTTGTGAATCAGAGCTGTTTGTTTTCTGTTCTGTTCCTTCTTGCTTGTATATGGTCACAGGAGTATATTTGAGGATACTCATCTCACTTAAGTAGTCTCACAAGGAAGAAGAACTTGGGATAATGCTTTTTAACTTCAAAAGTGTTTATTCTACTTGCTGAGGAGAGCTAGATGCCATCTTTTTTCTAAGACATAATCAGAGCAGTTTTTCATTTTAAATTGTGTCTGAGTTTCTCCACTCAAAGTGGAGAAATTTCTAATTGGCCTAAAGGGAAATCCTTCCCTGGGGGACCTGTTGTGGTGCAGCTGTGGATTGCAAGGCAAGCAACCTGGTTTTGTTTGAAACTGCTCTTTCAGCTCTTAGATGAAGTTACCAAGGAAATTTCTAGATGGGACTAAACCCAATAAATTGCTAGTGAGATGGTAAGAATTTAATGAATTGAAAATATGTGGTGTAAGTGTTAAAACCCTCTGGAGAGACTCTCAATTACAGGCCAGCAATGAGCCAAACTCGATGGCTCAGTAACATATTTGGAGCAATAACAAACAGGGACAGAGCAGAGTTGGAATGGACAATTAGCTCGTGCCACTCAAATCACTGACTGAAAGCACGAGGTTAGTGAGCACTAACCTTTGCCTCATAAAACTGTGCCCAGAACAGATTACTGAGATCCTCTTGGACACACAGAACATTAGCTGTGTATACAAACGCTATTGTTTGCCCTTATCTGCTTGAGACTTGCAGTCTTTGGGGAAAAGCCTTATCTCTGAAACACTGGGTACTCTGCTCTCAACTTCTGGAAAGTGTGTTTTCCACTGAGCTGCACAAACAAAACAGTCTTCCAAAAGAGCAGAGTCTTTTGTTGTCACGAGCAACAAAATCTATCTTTTTAAGAGAAGTAAAAACTGGATAGATGGAATAAGGTGGAGTGCAATCAGTATTTGGGGAACTCAAACATATTGCTGCCTCTTGTCATATGCTTCCTGTGTGGGACAGCAGGTTCTCCAAGTGCTTATGAAATCCTCCCGTGTTCCCAGGAGCTTCAGTGTTGGTTGAAATTTCATTTGGAGTTACAGAACAAAAAAATTTTCAAATTGGTACATTTGTGATGCTTGCCCAGTGGTTTCATGGTTTCTTTTGAAATAAGCATTTATTTCAGTGGTGTTGTCGGAGCGTTTCCCTTTGCCTGGATTTCAGCATTGTTTGAATTCTTTTCTCTGTTCCCATAACTTCAGTTGGAACCAAGGACTGTGGTTCTAAGTCATGAGATGGGATTTAGGAGACTTGGCTTCAATTCATTGCTGAAACACATCAATTAACTCCTTCAGATTCTTGTACAGTTAAACTGTGACAAGCAAACATTTATGGTGGGATTGCTAATCCTTGTAAATTCTTCCACACTGTTGAATGACATGTGAACTCTTTAGTTCCTGAGTTTTTAAGAGCTTGCAGTGAATAATTACTGAAATAACTTACCTTGTAATTATAATTAAAAGGGCTGAGGAGATGATAATCGGAAATGCTTTTTTTTCATAAGGATAAATGCGTTCCTTGGTAAGTTAACCTATGAGTAAACCACTTGGTTTATTGGAGAATATGGGGGAAAAAGCCATAAAATCTTAGGGCAGTATCTACAATGAACACTATTAAGTTTGGTTTTCTGAAGTGATTGAGACAGTCATTTGAGGTATTTTTGAGCCTTTTGAGCACATGAGTTCATTTGAGTCTTTTGTGAGGCATTAAAGTGGAGTAACTAATTGTGAAGAGCTTTGTCTCATCCCTAGTTTTTTTACAAGGAAAGCATTTTTTATTATATGGCTTTTCTAAGTAACTAAATTTGTTAACAGGCAATGTTAGAAAAAAAAAAAATCTTGTTTTTGTTAATTCAGTCCTATTTGGATAAGAGCATATGCTGTAGCATTTACTGTGATTCTGTCAAGGCTAAGGAACCAGAAAATTCTGAGTAACTTGTACCATCTGCCCAGTTCTTCACTCCCTCTCGAAAATGAGTATGAATGTTTTCTGGCCAGAAGGAATTTTCCTTCTCAGCAATGGCATCCTTTGCTTAATTATCTGCTGTTAAAACAATAGTGATGATTGAATCATGCTGACTCATTGATCATCCAGAAAGTCTGTTTAGCTGCTTTCTTGTTTCTGATGATCTTACTGTAAAGAGGGGAAAAAAATTATATATAAGGTTGTGTTTGAGTTCCTACGTTTGGTTTTAGAACTGTGTCAGAAACACTGTGTGATGGAAAAGAGTGATTTGGGTTAGTAAAGCACCAGCTTGGCTTCATCTGCTCCCAGCACAGAACATGAGGGTGTCAGTGACCTGCCCTTTGGGAGCTGTCTCTTAACAGGACTGCTGGGTCAGGGGCAGTGCTGTTCTTCTGGCATGTTTTTGCAGAAAAGAAAACAGCAGTTTATAACTGATAAAATGTGACTTTTACAGGTGAATCAAACCCAAGGAGTAGTTGCCACTAATTGCTTGTGAGTAAGGAAATAAAAGTAGAAGTGTCAGTGATTGATGTGCCAGTGAGGGCATGTTTTGTGAAGCTGTAGTGTCTGGAAAAGATGCATAATCTGTGCTTAGTGGCATCTGATTTCTAATGTCTGGATCCCAAGTACAAATGTTTGGTCGGTGGGGCTGCAGGGTGTCACTCAAGAGGCAGGACCCAATCCTGCAGCTATTCCCAGGACAATTCTTCAGGTGAATAGTCTGCACAACAATAGGATTTAACTTACAGTGCGTGTCTGGAATTGTGTAAATGATGCCCCTATTCAGTGTGAGTCATGAGAGAATGCCCATAGCTCAGTTACTGAGGGCATCTTGTCATACTTCTTCAGTCCCCCCTGGCAGAAGGAGAGGCAGCAGGCTGTGATGTGACACAAGCAGTGCTGCTCTGGGATTTCAGCTGGTGCTTCCTTTGGCCAGCGGGAGTAGAGGAGTGTCCTCATTACTGTGTGGCTTGCAGCAATGCTGTGAATAGTGTGGAAGTGAATCCCTGATTGTATTCTCTTTTCTCTATCTCATTTGAGATCTCTTAAGCAGTTTAGGTGTGTGTAAATCACACTGCTTTTGTTTTTTTAGGCTGTTAGCTGTACTCACTGCTGTCTTTCAGGGTGGCTTTGATTTGTATCTGACTTCACTTGGTGAGCTTAATATGAAAAGAAAGCTTTGTGATTGTTCTTAAAGTGACATCCCTTTGCTGCTATTTATTTTAGGACTATGGGTTGATCTGGAAATGTCCTACAATGGATCTTTTCTAATGACCCTGGAGACCAAGATGAACTTGACCAAACTTGGTAAAGAGCCTCTTGGTGAAGCGCTTAAAGTCGGCGAGATCGGCAGAGAAGGGTAAGGGATTGCAATGATGGAATTGAGCTCGAGCTTCCACTGTGAAAAAGTGGGATTTTCCTTGTGTGTGAGCAGCTCTGGCTCTGCAGGAGACTGAAAGGGGCTGAAGGGGTTTCACAGAACCTGGTCTTTCTGGTAGAAAGTGGCATTTCTTTGCACCTTGATCGCACCACCCATAATCACCTTAATAAAAGGCTTTTATGATACAATTATATATATATATAAGTAGGATTTTAAAGTATTCTGTGACTAACATTTAGCTTTGTCTTATGTTTGATTTGGGGTCTTAGACAGTAAGGCTTGAATATTGGAGATGCACACATGCAGAAATGGAGTAGACACATGTAAGAGGCTCCTACAGCTACAGCTGTGATCCACAGAGCAGTGAACAATGTGCAGGGTAGATGGGCTGTAATTGTTCTGTAAACACTTTTTCAATTGCTCTATTGCACCCTGGGAGTAATCACACCCCTGCTTTAGTCTCTATTTTTCCTCCTAGCCCACTTATATTTCCCTGCTATGTGTAAGTGAAATGCCTTAGGTAGAAGAACTAATTAGAAAAGCACCACACAGTAACATACCTCACTTGTATTTGTGCTTTCCCTCTCATTTGTGTGATGTTGTTGGAATTGTGGAGTGTCATCAATCTGTCCATTTGTATTAGCCTGGTGAGTGACACCTGTCAAATATCTCTCCCATCAGCTGTGGAGTGTCCATTCTTTCAGAGCTGTATCTCTTTGTACTTAAAAAATCTGCAGTCCCTGAACAGTAGGTAGTCTCTAATTTAATGTACAACCCCTGCCTACAAATCAAGAAAATAGTCTCTAAATCTGGCCATTTGTTTAGCTGTGAGTAAAATGTTATGGTGTCTCACAATGAAGATACTGGATGCTTTGTGTACTCATGTCATAGCTCTGAGCATTTATTCTGAGATACCTTGAAGTAATACTTCCAGCAGCACTGTATTTCAGTGCAGTCATGACAAGAAAATAAATGGGAAAAAACCCCTAATGTCTGAATGATCTCATACACTGGTAGAAATTCAGAGGGTTTTAAATCGACCTAGATTCTCATTGTCACTGCTTGAAATAAATATTTCTGAATTTACATCCATATAACTGGTAGGTGAGAATTTTTCAAAATCCCTTTAATCCTGCCCGCCCAAAAAAATGGGGGATAAGAAGGAAACGTCTGTGCAAATCAAAGCCTTGCTTTTCTTCCCCCACCCCTTCAGGATTTTCTTTGTGTATTTCCGTATCTGTTCAGTGCAGAAATGGCCTCAGAAATAATTAGTGAACGCATTGGTTTCATATTTAAAAACCAGTTTGCTGCTGGCTGAGCAATAAGCCCCCAGCAAGGCAGATGGAAGTGCCTGTAGCCAAGCAACCAACTGCTTGGAGGTATCAGCATGAGCTGCTCCCTGCACCCGGCTGGGATGTTTCAAACCTCAGGGCCAGCTTTACATAAAGAGCAGTCTAATGTGTTCCAGTTTAAATGAAGGCTTTTGGGTTGCTTGGTTCTTTTTTTTTTTCCCTTCAATACAATGGATATTATAAATAAATTAAGAAGTATGCAGAATAGTTGGATTCTCATCCATTTCCATTGTGTTGGTTAATTTTGATTTTGCTGGCTTTTGGAGTGACATCAGTTGGCAGCTGCTGTGATAAACTATTCTGCATGTGTTTGCATCCATGTCAGTGAGGAAGGTTGGCTGCTGACACTCATTTCTGTCCCTCAGGAGCCCAGAACAAGCCATCCCTCCAGAGGCATAACCACAGAGTGGTGTAAGAAAGGCACCCAGAGGGAGGGAGGGGGAAACAGCCCTGGGGTTTGACTGTCCCTGGGTGTTGTCAGTGCAAAGGGAGGCAATTGGGGCACCTACTGGTTGAAATCAAGTGAAATGTGCTGAGATGAGTTTGATAAAGCTGTCTTGCATGCCCTCTCAGGGAAATGCAGCTCTCAAAAAGGGTGGCAAACCGTTCAATTGCTAATTTTATAAAATTAATACAGCACAAGCTCTACATACAGGAGATGAGGCAAATGCAGGTTAACCCAAAGGTCCCACAGCTTCTTACCCCACCAGTCCTTTTGGCTGGGTTGTGCCACGTAAAAACAAGCTGACAAATGGCAATTCATAAAATATTGTGCAATCTGCACAGGAACAATACTGTAGCTCCAAAGTGGGGTTTATTCTGCCAGTGTTTGCCTCGTATAAATGGTCCATTGTATGCAGAGATCCCCTGAAATCTCACTCGAGCTTATTTATTGTTGCTGTGTTTAATGCGAGGAAATCCTGAGGTCTGAGCCTGGCAGTGCTTGTGAGGCACCTTTAACTGGGAAATAAAACACCTTGTTAAGAAGGTGACACCTCTGAGAGCCCTAAGAATGCCCTGGGTGTGCTTTGAGCTGGGTGGTACAAGCTGCACAGGAAAGTGAGGCGAGGTCACACCCTGGTAGAAAATGTGTAGTTTGAATCTGACCTAAAAACATGGATTTGTCCCTGAGAAGCAGCCCCAGGGTTGCTATTTGGGCCAGTGGCAGGAGCCATCCAGCACCCCCACGTCCTCAGGGAGGTGGCTCAGTTTGGTGTGTTCTTTCAGTCCTCTGCAGGCACACAATGCAGCTCTGGGTAGGAAGAGGTTTGCAGTTCTGACTCCACAGCCTGGGTAGGAAATTGTTCCATGTACAGAGGTCCTGGGATCACTGCTGCAGTTGGGAGGGAGTTTGTGCACTGTGAGCTGCACTGGAGCTGGCCTTTTCCATCAGGACAGTGCAGCAGCTCCCAGTTCTGTATACAGACCAGCAGGCAGTAGCCTCAGTCCATGCCCTGTGTGAGGATATTAAATACTTCACATACATTTCCAAGAACACACACACAAAAAGAAAGGAGACACAGATATGAACTGTATTCTGAACATGCTGTGGAGTATTACAGTGCTGGATATGGTCCCCAGGGCTAAGGCCATATGGTTTTGAAGTGTGTGTTGTGTAACTGTTTCAGGCTCTTGCATTCAGAGATCTGTTGATACTGAAGTGTGTTCACTGTATCCTTCCCTCATTTTAATCCCTTTAAAAGATTTGAATGTTTTCCTGTTGTTGTGTAGCTAAATTCTTCCACAGATTTAAGTCTAGGAATTTACTCCTACCTACCATGTGGGATTCTGTACCCCAAGAGCAGCACTCATTTGATTTTATTACTTTACTTTCCCCCCCTGACATTCAAAGGTGGTTTTACCTGTCCAGCCTACATTCTGCTCAAGTCCTGGAAAGCCATCAGCAGCAACAGAGATGCTTTCAAATGCATTTCAAATAATCTCCACATTTGGTTTGGATATGTAAAACAGCCACCCCCTCTGCCAACCTATTTCATGCAGGATTATGTTCCACTGGGGAAAATTTCTGTTTCGAATGTAGTTCTGCCAGACTGGCTTCACAGTGGTTTTGTTCTTTTAAATAAGTGCTTATAAAAAAGAGGAGGTGATGGTTCACAGTCATGTAATGTCAGCCAAAGCTGTGCAGGATGAGAAGCTATTTAAGGATATTACATTTGACCTGGGAATTGCATTGTTTCAGTTTCAGGCCAAGGGCGTATTGTCTCGCAGACAGCGATGAGGAATCCTCCAGCGCCGGCTCTTCGGAGGAAGATGATGCTCCTGAGCTGGCAGGAGAGAAGCAGGTGACTGCAGGAGCAGAAGGGTGAGCTGTTCAATCCTTCCCTGCCCTTATACACACCCTGTCCAGTGCTGGGATGCTCCGTATCCCACAGAGTGAGCATATCCCGGCAACTGAGCAAGCCCAGCTCCAGAGCAGGGAGAGCAGTGGAGCCCCAAGCACAGGGAGCTGCTGGGCTGAGTGCTGGGCTGTGCTGGGAGCACTGGGCCCTGCACAGGGACCTGTCCTCAGCTCCACCAGGCACTCCCAGTCTCCTCACCATTACATTACTGGGGGAGCCAAATCATGGGGCCAGAGCACCCCTGGGAACCTTCCCCAGCGTGTCCTTCCTGGCAGCAGAGCCAAGAACAGGGTTTTGTGTGTGCCCTGAAACACTGTGTGCAGCATTATACCCATGCTGATCCCACTGATCCCTTGTTTCCAGTGTGTTCATTTCTGGGAGAAAACAACTGTTCCTCCAGCCTCACTCTCCTCTCAGTTTTGTGTTGCTGGCTTTTTTTCTTTTTATTTTTTTATGTCTGAGAGCTCTGGGTGCCTGGGCTGTGCAATACTGCCCTCTGATGCTGTGCACGAGTTTCAAAGGATATTTCCTAACATCAGTGTTGCCACGTCATTCCTTGTTTTGGCTGCTGTTCTGATTTGTTGCTTTCTGCATCTGATTGCAATTATGCCATGCAGTGAGAGAGCTGTAGTCAGCCAGAAGTGTCTCAGACAATCACAGTGTTTCCTGTGTCTGAACACATCCCTCATTTTTACAGTGAATATAGCAGAACACTCGTGACTTACTCAAAATGTGCCAGGGAGTTTTCTCAGCTTTATTCCTATACACTTTTGAAAAATGTGTGAACAGTTGCTGGAATTACTGCATTTGATGCATTTCATATCTTCTAAAAATTCATAGATCATACAGAGAACTCTTTATCAAGAGGACAAAGAGAGAGAATGAAGAATTCTAATGTAAAATACTGAAAGAAAGACTCTGCATTACTACCACTATAGAATCTGATGAGATGATGAGAGAGTAACTGCTTTGTCTTGAGTGAAATTACAGCTAGTATAAAATCCAAAAGCTGAAGTTAATTCACCCTTTTTATATCAGCTGAGGAGTTTCTTGCCTTGTGTTGTGCGAAGGAGAAAACTCTGCAACAAAGTCTGTGTAGGAGTGTGGTGGTTTTTGGTTCCCCTCCACGTCCCCCCCCAACAGGCAAATGTCATTTCCTTAGGAAGGTTATCTCTCTGCTGCATAACATCCAAAGCCATAATTAGGTATGATATAGTGTGTGGAAAATACCAAATATGCTATTCTTGGAGTGTATATTTCCAACATGAGATAGGGGTGAGAAAGGACAGATTCAGCCCTTAAAGTGTCTGTTTTAAAAGCCAGGAATGCCCTTCACCATTGCCAGGAAAAGCCCTTTTCTTGCATGCATGGTTAACCATTTTTGGAATATCATTCCACCCACTGCCAAGACTGCTTTCCTCTTCTTTTCCAACACCTTATTCTCATAAATGCTACAGTGCCTTAAAATGAAAAGCTTCTTGTTCAGCACACACTGCTAAATGATTAGACATGATGGTTGGGCTTTCTAAGCTGATTTGTGCATGTCTTGTTTCATCAGTGTCCTGACAATTTCGATGGCATGGTGGTAGACAAGGTGTCATTTTCCTTGCCAGCTTGCTGGCATAAGTGATGGAAGTGTATTTGCAGTTTTAAAAAGTGTTGTGTTTGCAGTGCCATGTGGGAAGGAGTGTTCAGACTGAACAGAATTTCAGCCAGACACTTGTAGCTGACAGAATGCAGCTGCTGGGTGCAGGTTCTACTGGGTACTGCTTGGCCTTGTATCTGGCTAGAATTTTTATATTAAAGTTTCATGATTTAATAGAAAATTCATGGCTGTCTTAGTAGTTTAGGAAAATTACCTCCTGAACTTACTTCTTTTCTCTATCTAAAGGTATGTCGGAGGATCTCGGACAAGTAAGATCATGAGAATTGTGGATAAAATTACCAAGTCAAAATACTTCCAGAAAGCAACAGAGACTGAGTTTATTAAGAAGAAGATTGAAGAGGTCTCCAATACTCCATTGCTGCTAACAGTTGAAGTCCAGGAGTGCAGAGGAACACTAGTGATTAACATTCCACCTCCACCCACTGACAGAATATGGTAAGAGCCACTTAGTTGTGGGCTGTGCTGTTGCAGGGATTGCTGATAAGAAAAAAGGCAAAGTCTGGCTAAAGTGGGTTGTGGAAGAGGTGCAACACAGACTAGATGTAAATGAGGTAGGGACTGCGGTTAAGAGGAAATTGAGTTACACATTGAAGTGTTTGCTTTGTTGGAGTGTCTGTGGTAAAACCTGCTGTGTGTTCCCTCCCCAGGTACGGCTTCCGAAGGCCTCCCTACCTGGAGTTAAAAGCTCGGCCAAAGCTTGGCGAGAGGGAAGTGACTCTGGTTCATGTGACAGACTGGATAGCCAGGAAACTGGAGCAGGAGTTCCAGGTCTGGTTCCTTCACACTTTCATTGCTGGTAGTTTGGGTCTATTTAATTTAAAGCTAGTTGGTGTCTCCATTGCTCCTGTTCAGTGGGACACGTTAAGAACTCAGCTCTGCCTGCCTTCTGGGATGGTCTCCAGACTGTGTAGGCCTGGGTGGAAATGTATTTTAGCACTGGTCAGAATAATTACAGAGATGAAAATGCCATTTGTTTGAGTTAGGTACCACGGTAGAATTTGTAGTACTCAAATAAAAACATGAGTTCTTATATGATGAGAGCATCAAACTAAATTAAAAACAGATGAGGCACTAAGGTGTCCTGTTACTACTTCCTTTAAAATAACTTTAAAATAAGCACTACATCGACTGTAGAGCAAAACAGGGAAAAGCCTCCAAATACATGTAGGGTGGGAAAACTGACCAGATTGATTCTGGACCCCAACCTGTACAATCAACCAGGATTCAAACCCACTTACTTCACTAAAAGTACATTTTGAAATTACATGGGTAAGAGCTGAGAAAGCAACAGTTAGAAAAAGGTGGTTTCCTGTAATGCCCTTTTAGTTTAATGGAATGTGCAGAGATATTCATATTTCTGAGCTTCATTTACAACTGTAACAACAGAATGGCCTGAGTTAATGGGCACTGCACCAGCTGGAACCACGCTGAACTCAAGAACCTCTTATCTGGAAATTTGTTGCATTTTTTTAACTGAACAAATTGGAAGACTAAGGTTTCGAGTGACATACGAAGTGTAACTTGATTTAATTGCATCTCTTTCACAGAAAATCTTTGTCATGCCAAACATGGATGATGTTTATATTCCTTTAATGCACTCGGCCATGGATCCCCGCTCCTCCACGTGCCCTCAAGAGCCGAGCACAGAGGCCTCTGATCAACCATGACATGTGAAGACTCTTGCAGTTTACAGTATTATAAAAGTTATTCTCATGGTTTTATAAACTGTGCTGTAGTTCTCATCCTTAACTTGTGCCACTTTGCCCCCTCCCAAGGACTATACCCACACCTTTGTGCTCACTTGCCTGGTTATTGTCCCCGTGTACTTCAGCTCCATGAAGTTCCATTCCATTAAGCTGTTGATTTATTTCTGTACTGGCTGCCATCAGGATTTTAACTGGGAGGCTGAGATGACCTTTTGGGGGAGGGAGGAGGAACTGAGGTATAATAGATCAAGGAGCTCGACACACCTTTTGTTCAGCTTATGTTTTCGTGCTCTGTTAATGTGCATTAAAGCATTGAAAAGTTGGTTGGCAGCAAAGGAACTGCGTGCCAAATGGAAAAAAAAATCCTAAATAAGGAGTGAATTTATAAAACTGGAAGAATATTTTTCTTTCTCAGGCAGTTGGAGGTGTAGAATGAACTGTTTTATGTTCTTTCACTTCTGCAGTCAATAGCTTGTGTCAAGCAATCGAAATATGAAACGCTTTCAGGATAAAAGAATGTAAATTGGATGTATAGGTCATACTGTGCTTCAGCGTGGTATATGCATATTTCTTTTTTCATACAGAACTTGTGCTTTTTGTGGGAAGAGAGTAGCCATAAAACACACTCAGCTGTCAGTGAAGGTGGGACTGTCAGATCTTTGTTGGTAAAGCCATGAGACCAAACCAGAGCAAGCCGCCTTACAGTGAGGTACAATCACCTTGGTTCCCGATTCCCCATTCCTTCTGAATGTTCCTAAAGACATGAGCACACACACAAAATGCCAACACTGCACATCTCCAGCAGTAGTTACCTTACTGTGCTTGGAGCCTCCTGCTGGGAGGACACAGCGAGCTCTTTGGGAGGGGTTTGTTGCTGTGAGTCTTTGCCATTGCACTGTGTTTCCAGCCAAAGCGTGGGCCCAGAGCCTGCTGCTGCAGCCCCAGACACCAAATGCCTTGGTGGTTGTGGGAGCAGCTGGGGCTGACACATCCTGACCCCCAGGCATTGGTGTTTTGGACTTTGTGGCGTAGGAACTCGAGCATTGCAGTTGTTCCAGCTGATCATGAGTAAAGACCCTTTCTGCTAATTAATGGCCAAAACGAAGGGGGAAGGGGGAACTGCCTTTTCTTTCTGTCAGGTGTAATAATTCAAGGCTAAATGTATGCAGTAAATGCAAGATTTGAACACTACATATCCACTCCTTAACACGTAATATTTTTCTGATACTCAGTGTTGCCAACTGTTCATGGATGTCAGAAAACGCTTTAGTTTACAAAGAAGGTGAGTTTTGGCTCTCCTTTTATAACATGATTTGCTTTTTTTTTTTTTAGAAGTAATTTTTTAAGAACTTTTTTGTACGTTGTGTTGTCACATTTGATGTAAATCAAAATTTCCATGTATAACTCGATGATTTACCATCTCTAAATGAAGCTATTATATTGAAGGTTTTTTAAACAGCACCTTGCCTGAAACATAAAAAAAGAAAACTAGCATTTAATATATTTAAAATTAATTCTATATTTGAACACCTATTTTGGTTACCTTTAATTGAAATATTAGTAGGTTATATTTGTTACCTGAACTCCTCCTTGACCATTCCAGGCTGTGTATATTCTGGGGTTTGCTGATTCTGTAGGCATTATTTGCCTTTCATGAAGTCTGCATGTCTTGTACGCAGGTCTTTTTTATGAGTTAATTTCTATGTGCAATAACTAAAGTCAAAGGACTAGATGCACTAATGTGTAAACAGATTTAGACTTATTACACAAGATTGTCATATTGCACTTCATAAACTGTGGGTAACTACAATCTGCTTGCTTTGTTTTATTAAATAAATCTATCCCATGTCAAACAAGTCAGTTAATTTTATTTCTATGGCACTTAGCCACAATCTTGTGCAAGTTGCTCCCCAAACTTCATTAGAAAGGCAACTTGCTGAGTGTGCCATGTGCTTTGCAGACTTTTTTTTATATCCATGTACTTGGTGATTAGTTTATCACAATTTCAGGGTTAACCAGTGCTGAGACTGTTGTAGCTTTCAAAGGAAAAGCTCAAATTTAATTTTACTGTCCTTAAATTTTACCACAGCTCTTAGTATTCATATGATGAACGTGCTTTAAAAACTTTATACCTGTGAAGGCCTTTTAAGGACTACCAGCAATTACAGAACATGGGGAGTCTGCACTAATTTCTGGTGACTTTAAGAGCCTCTGTGAGCTTGATAATCATCTTTTACAGTCTGCCTGGACTCAGCTGCTACTCCTGTGTCCAATCCTGGCACCAGTGTGGATGTATTTTACATTTACAGAGAACACTGTGCCCCCCTTCCCTGTCTGCAGGACACCTTTAGCACGGGTATTAACAGATGGAAAATAACAGGGGCCTTTTAAATAGCTGCAGCTTCATCACTGGAGTCAAATTCCCATTTTATTCCAAGCTCTCTTTCCACGTGCATGGAAAACCCCAAACCCTGGATGTGCCTCAGAGCGAGCTGGAACAGCCCTGGCAGGAGCCCCAGGGCTTGTGTTCCTTTTCCAAGCTGCTTCCCCCCTGCACCAGCCTGGCTTTGACCAAGGTTAAACGTTATAAAGGTGCCCCTTTTACAGCTGCTTCAGGAAGGAATTCCTGCCCTGTGCCAGGCTGGGTTAAGTGTCCTTGGACCACGTTGGACCGACCCGGATCAGCTTTCGCTGGCACCGCCCTCTGCCAGCAGAGAAAGGGCTCCTTTCCCGAAGGATAGCGAGGTTAGTGTCCCCGGGGTGTCTCGCAATCAATGTCACTTGTTTTTAAAAGCGCCGCCCGGGAGGTGCCGAGCGGCCCCAGTTATGAACGAGCCTTTGCTGTAGCACTGCTGCTTGGCCGACGGCGCCGAGCGGGCTCCGCCGGGTCAAAGGCAGTGCGGGGAGGGAAGAACGAGCCGGACACGTTTTTGGGGGCACACAGCTTTATTTACTGCCGCTCTCCGCACGGGGCCTGCAAGACACGGAGGGGAAAAGGGAAGGTTAGGGATATGCGGCGCCCCCCCGGCCGCCCCGCGGGGCGGGCGCAGCCGGGGGCGCTCAGTAGTAGGTTTGCTTCACGTCTATCAGCAGTCTAACACGTGTCAAGAGACATCATCGCGGCCCGGCCTGCCCGCCCGCCCCCGCTCCGGCCGAAGTTCCCACCACTGCTCTCACCTCCGCAGCCGCGCCGACAGAAAGACCGCACTTCCGGCGCGCCGCCCTTTATAGCGCTTCTGGCCCCGCCCCCTGATGTTCGCCAATAGGAGTCGAGTGTGTGGGCACGCGCTGGTGGCGGTGGGCGGAGCCGCGTGAGGGCGGTGGGCGGGGCCAGAGCCGTGAGGGGGCACCGTGATCTCGGCCCCCCACCCGGTGTCTGGTGTAGCTTTATTCGCCTTTTTCGAAACAATAGTGTTTTTCTCTTCCGTAGTTTGCCCTGGCGATCTGTTGCTATGAAGAAGTAGGTGTTAAAAGTATCCAACCTCAGGCCCCGGTCGGAACTGCCCCCTTGGAGGGGGTGCTGAGGTGGTTCGTGAGGGAGGTGAGGGGAGCTGAGGGCACTGCTCCTCAGCCCCGATTTTAGTAATTTTTCCTATTTCCCGGGAGGCCGTGGGAGACACTCGCGGTAAATAACTCCAGTTTGGAATTGGCAGTGTATTTGTACCTGCTGCCGTGGCCCCGCGGTGTGTTGGGTGGCCTGCTTGTTCTCACCTGCTCTGAAAGCCGAGGCCTCCCTGAAAACCCCATCGGAGATCAGGAGTCACGGTGTGGTTTGCAGCTCCAGCGTGTTTCTGTGTACTCACACTTGCAGATCTCATCGCTAGGACAAGGCTCTGGGGCACGGGGTTGTTGGGCATCCTGTGCAGGGCTGGATCCTTGTGGGGCCCTGTCAGCCTGGGTAATTCTGTACTTCTGTGTGGTAATTACCTCTCATGCCCACACCACTGAGCTGCTGTGTGCACATGGCACAGCCAGGACTCCCTGTGCTCGGCAGCTCCATTAATTTAAAAAGCAAACAATGTGTACAAGGACAAAGTGGCTTTGTTGTATAAATAGGTGGCTGAATGCTGGGCCTTTGCCAGGCACTCTAAATTTACTCTTTTTAAAGCTTCTTCCATTTGATTCAGTGCTTTTTTGTGTTTATTTTTGTCAGTTCAGATGGACCTGGACTTGGTTTTTGGTTCAAAGGGGCATGATGGGTTTTTTTTCTGCATTTATTTAAGGTATTGCACAGCACAGGGTCAACAGCGAGCGTGTTAAGACAGAAGCCACGCCAAATAACTTTGGCCCGAAAGTAAGGAGCAGGGAAATTAGAACCACAAATTACAATCGTTAGAAGAGGCTTTTGAGGTTATCAAGTCCAATCCACCCCACCTGTGCCCCCTGAAGTGACTCCACCTGGTGCGGGGCTCAGAGCTGATGAGCAGCTCCAGCCTGTGCCAGTGCCTGCCCACCCGGGGCAGCCGGGCCGCTGGGGCTGCCCGAATTGCGGTGTTTTTGGGTGGCAGCACACCCGGAGCTGGCGGGGGGTGACAGCACAGCCCGAGCTGCCGGGGGTGACGCGGAGCCCCGTCCGGGCGGGCCCCGCGGCCGCCCCGCCCGCCCCGCGCGGGGAGCGCCGGGCCGGGAGCGGCCCCGCCGGCAGACATGGCCCGGCCCCGCCGCCTCGGCCTGCTGCTCAGCCTGCTGCTCCGCCCGGCCCTGCTGCTGCTGCTGCCGCCGCTGACCAGGACCGCGGTAAGTCCGGGGAGCTGGGCTGGGATGAGCGAGGGGCATGGCCGTGGGTGCCGCAGCCCGGCCGAGCCAGCACACCACCCGGGGCACTGCCCGGAATGCCGGCTGAGGGGCTGCAGCCCCGCAGCCTGATCAGTCCCGCAGCCTGACACTGCCCCACAGCCTTATCTACAGCTTGACACTGCCCCACAGCCTCATCCACAGCCTGCCCCTGCCCCACAGCCTTATCTACAGCTTGACACTGCCCCACAGCCTCATCCGCAGCCTGCCCCTGCCCGACAGCCTGTCCCTGCCCCACAGCTTCATCCTGCCCCACAGCCTCATCCACAGCCTGCCCCTGCCCGACAGCCTGCCCCTGCCCCACAGCCTCATCCACAGCCTGATCAGTCCCATCCCTGATCAGTCCCACAGCCTCATCTACAGCCTAATCCAGCCCTACAGTCTGCCCCTGCCCCACAGCCTCATCCCACCCCACAGCCTGATCAGCCCCACAGCTGTGTCCCTGCATCTGTGTCCTACCTTGCCACCAGCTGTGTCCTTATGATACACATGTCCTAACCTGGGCACGTGTATCATAATCCTCAAAATATAAAAATACAGTTAATTTCCCACAAAGTAATTGTAAAAAGCAGTGCAGAGAAACTTTTGAAACAGTAGTACAAAGGAACTTTTAAAACCTGAACCTATGTAGGTGTGTGCAGGAGCCATTAAGACCTGCTAGAAGGTCTTTGCTCTGTCCCTCCATAAGTAAGGGGGCTTGTTTTCTTTCTGAAAAAAAATCAACACATTGCATGTATATTAATAACCAAATGCAAATGATGGGCTACAGGCCCTGCCATGGCACTTTGATTGCTCTGTTTCCAGGCAAATGCACCAACGTGCATTAAATTTACATGTGGTTGGTTGGAATCCGAAGCAGACCAGTTTTAAATTCAAAGGTGAAAGGCAAAGTGCACGAGTCGCTGCCCTACAAAACCTCTTAAGAAATAACCAGGTTTGTTATAAGGTATTGCAATAGGTGGAGCAATAAAAGTGCATAGAATAGGGAAACTGGTGCAAAGCAGATGGAATGCTGAGCAGATTATTTTTACAGAGGTAATAATTTTAAACAGTGCACTTTACAGTGGGTGCTGTCTGCTGTGTGTGTGTACTGAGATGGAAAGCTAAGTTCAAAAATTCACTTCTGAAAGGTGCTCTTGTTTGCAAGCGCTCCGGATCAGGAGACAATGAAAAGGCCAGCTGGCATTTACTGTTTTCAGTATACTCGAATGTAGCAGAGGAAAGTTTGAGGTTATGTTTTTTGATGGATTGTTCATTGTTGCCTGAAAATACTGGTGTAATATATGGGGTTGTAGCTCAGGTTAAGCAAAGCTGAAGGCTTTGTTTTTCACCTGGGTTATAATAGCTCCACTCCCCTTCTTTAAAAGTAAAGTAAACACATTAGCAGTGAACCCATGTAACATACCTCGTGTTGTTGCTTCATTAGGAAACTGGAAAAAACTAAATGGAGGCTGTCAACAAAAATTACTTCAGAATTTTTATTGTGGAGTGCTAATGTGTTTGTCTTGGTCTGGACTGTGAGGTTGAACTGAGATCTCTTCATGGTCCTGACAGGTTTTGAGCTTCAGATTTTGCAATACTACTAGGAAGTATTTTTAAATACTAAAAATACTTTTCAAATCAGCAGATTATTACTTAATTTTATATAGTTTTTCTTGCGTAACCCACAAAAAACTGGACTCATGCCCTGGTAGAATTCAGCCCCTTTTTCCTCTCGATTTCTCTCTCCCCGTGGTCTCCCTGCCCTGCCACCTCACCTCAGTGTCTGATCTCAGGTTCTCCATTTCTGTTTCTTTTCTCGGCTCTCCCGGTCATATTTTTGCTCTGCCAGCTGTAGATCTTCACTGTGACTTCCAGGTTGAAATCTATTCTGTACTTCAGTCCCTTTTCAGAACTAGTTTTCATTTCTGTGAACTTAGTCCCAGTCATCTCACCTGTGATTAACCCATTTAACTGTGAAGGCTTATTTAAAACTGTTCGTGTCACTTGAGTAATAAGTTCCCATGGAAAAGACTGGCATACAGTCCTTGGTGTTGAGGTAATGTGAAAACAAGAGATTGCCTAAGGGTTTGCAGGTTGTGTTTCCTTTAGATTTCTTCTCAGTAGTGGTGGTGATCTGCTGCTCTTTATTTTCTTTGTCTGATAAATATGCTGTTGGTTACCTAATATCTCAACTCTAATGTTATTGTTCTACACTTTACATTGTATGTTCATACAAGGGCTTCCTTTCCCGTCTTTTCTTTCTAGGATAAAATACTGTTTCTTGCTCTTTGAGCGACAGAGCTGTTGGAACTGCCCTAGCAATGGATGGGAGCACATTATAAAAGGGTGAAATCTCAGATACAACAGTGAGAAATGCAGTAGAGCTGTCAGTAATTTTCAGCCACCATCAGTATTATACAGCAATGATTTACGGCTCTCTTAAGACTGGAAAAACCTTCTTTTCGTGAGCTCTGGACGTTCCAAACTGCCTGTTTGTCTTTCAACACAGAGTCAATGCAACTCAAAAATAACAATCTCCTGGGTTTAAGTGGCACTTGGAAGGGGGCCGTGCCCTCCTGCAGGCAGTGGGACAGGTTGCAGTGCCGGGTTACATGGAGTGTGCAGGCAGCACCTGGCAAGGGAAAATCCCAGCCTCAGCCAGGTGTGTTTTCTTCTGGAGCGTTCTTTATCTCAGCAGGAGCTGTTTGCCCAGGGAACTGAGAGGTGTGAAACCTTGTGAAAGAGCACGAGGTTTGCAGAGGACATGTTCAAGCACTATGTTAACTAACGTTTATGTGTTTTATTTGGGTTGCAGCTCTCCTTGGTTGCTCAAAATAGTCTAGTAGGGGCTGGGCTTTTTGATGGTGGGAGGTATAAATTTGTCTTGCACGCTTAAAATTATTACAGACAGCTGTGTCCTGGAGTGTAGATTTATGTGTTTATGACTCTGCCCTTCTAATCATTTGGGTTGCTGGTGTTCCTGTGACTATTGCAATAAGTTTGGGGTTTACAGAATCAGGTGTGAAAGCTCAGCTGGGAGGCAGAGGACAGTTGAGGTGGACCTCCTGTAGTTTCCACTTTGTCCTATTGCAGTAGGAGTGGGTGTATGAATGAGAACTCACTGAACTGGGTTAAGCCTGATGAGAAATAGCTAATGAAGACATGCTGGGAATTTAGTCTAAGATTAAAAGATCTGTAGATTTCATGTAGTTTTCCAAAGAAGATAAAATGTACTTTTGTCAGCTCTCTCTCATGTATTAACTGCATTATTAGTTATCCTGAAAAACTCTCCCCAGTATACTGAATTTTACAAAGACTTTTGTCATGGCCTGGTTTTATTATGCACGGGGAGTTTTAGGCTGTAGCCTGGCAGTGTAATGAGATAGCTGTCAAAACCAGGGTAATGAATCATAGGCTATCTGTGATGAATATGCCAAGTGCTTGCAGTGTGTGCTAATGTCTAAAAATATTTTGCCTTGAATCCTCATTGGTTTACCAGTTCTGGCTCCAGTAGCATAAATTATGGTGTAGGCCTTTTGTTACTGGGAAGAAAGTGTCTGGTGCTCTTAATGCTGAAGTTGGTTTTTATTAGCTTTTTGGAAAGTGCAAATGTACAGCCTCATGAATATTAAGCTAATTATGGAGTGAGGAGTGTTTTGTTTTCTCTTGAGCGATTGTGTGTCTTGTCAATATTTTGGTTTGGTAAGCCAGGCATTACCAAAGAAATGATGAGGCTGTAAGTTATAGTTAGCAAACCATCCATCCTTTATCATCCATCAGCCCAGCACATTAGGTTTGGTGCATATATATTGCTACTTCAGACTTACAAAAGAGAAAATTATTTGCCTGGGAACACTTGGTGCTCATTTATTTACTGGTGAGCACTCGGTGATTTCTACGAAATCAATACCGGTTCTTGGAGTCAGCACACACAGCCAGTGTCACTGTGAAGTGTTTTCCTGTTCTTTAATCATACTTGAGGAGCCTCTTGTGGTATGAGCCCCACAGCAAAGCACATTTCTGGGTTGCAGAGCTGTAATCTCCAGGAACTGAGTGGCCTGGTTTTCTGGCTGCTGTTGCCACTGACTGCAGTGGGTTTGTGCCTACGTGGTGACCTGCATTTCCAAAGTGCTGTGTTTAAGCAGATGAATTAATGGACAAAGTTACTGCTGTGGGGATCTGTTTTCTCCTAAGACAATAAACCAAACTGGAGCACTGCTTTGCTAACACTTAGAAAAGTTTGTGCTGTTGGGGTGAAGGAAGATGTTATCACCTTGACCCTGAACTGCACCACACACACACCAGAACTTGTTCTACAGCTTTTGCTGACCTTCCTTTGACTCCTCAGGTCCTTCAGAATTGTTTTGAATAATTTTGTTACTTGGATTTCTGAAACATTTTATGTAAAGATAGGGTAGACCTGGACTGAGGGGAAGGTTCTTGTGCGAGGGTTAACCAGTACTTATAAAGTGCATTTCTACTTTAATTAGACAGGGTATGTCTAGTCTGGCTTAAAAATGCTGTTTTCTGTTTAGTCCCAAATTTTAGGTTGTTCTGGATTATTAGAAGTCAGCACTTTAGAGCTTTGGTCAAATTTGAATCCAATGGGAACTTGAAAATTTGTCTTTTGAATGACATTATTAAAAATTAATTCTAAAGCAATGCCCAAGTAATTTCAAAACATTGTAAATCCTTTATTTAGCATCACTGTTGATGTGGAAGGTTGTTATGAGTACAGACTGCCAAGGCAGTAGAAGCTCTCCCTGAATTCCAAAGAAGGTAGTTGTTAAAATAGACCTCATTGCAGTTTCGAATGAAATGAAAGAAGAACCAAACCAGGTTTTCATTTTGTCTCATTTTCTTTGTTCGCTAAATTATTTTTGCTTAGTTGTTTCATGTCCTGACATATTTTTCTTGTATTCAGTTGTTGTATTTTCTGAGAAATAAAATTGCAATATGAACTAAAAATCTCTTTCAAGAATTGGCATTGCAAACCAACAGTCCAGACCCCATTCTTGGAGGGAGGGAGGGAGGGCAGGATCTGTGTGACCAGTTTGGATAAAGAGTCTGTCTCAGGACTGAGACTGTGATTTTTGTGGAGGAGAATGTTCTTACATACTTCACACAAAAATGAAAACAAATTTGGCTTGTGCATACAGGTTTTTATAATTTGCACAGCTTTTCATAACAGTGCTATTTTCAGGCTTTAATTAATCAATTTCTTATAAAGCTTTATGGTCAAAATCTATTAAGAATTTCCAACTTTGATACCACAGTCTCTAGCCACTGATCAAAGTCATAAATGAAATCAAGAGAAACTGGTTTTTATTTCTGAGTGTGGGTGAAGTACAAGTAATTATTTAAATAATCTGTTCATTTTTATGCCTGTTTAATACAATTTGAAAGAATAAAACCTTGTTTCCATACTGTTATGCTAACTCCCTAACTTTCTCCAAGTGAGTACTGCAGATGTTGGTCAAAATAAATGAGTAATATTGCATTGCAAAGTCTACAGTCATTGGGGTTTTTTTAGATTTAGGTCATAAACTTCAGCAGTGTCAGTGTGTTACTGAGCTGGGTAATCTCAACTGCATGATATCATGTGCTTTGAAAAGTATGAGGGAGTGGAAGATTTTTAACACATGGTATTTTATGTATTCTTATCTGTGTTCAAATACAAATTTAGAAGTAAGGAAGAACTAATGAAATTTGCCCTGTATTCAGTCTTTCACCCAAAAAAGATGGTATCTTTGGCACTCGGGTTGCAGTGCCCACATCAATGTGACTTTGATGGTTGAATGTAGGAAAGCCCTTCAGAAGCAGAAAACTTAAACACAGACCCCTGGGAGGTGAAGGAAAGCATTGGAAAATGCAAGTATTTTGAAGGAAAACGATGCACACGTGACAGAGCCTTTTTGTCTGGGAAATCCCAGTGCCTCGGAGCTGGATTCCCTCCCAGTGGGATTCTTTAGACAGGGAGCAGAGCTGAGCCCAAAGCGGGTGTTTTCCCTCATGGCTCTTCAGGGATCATTCCCTTTGCCACAGGCACTTGCCATCCCAGGAAAGTTCACATCTCCCTCTTGAGCCTGGAGTGCAGTCAGGCAGCGTGTGCTGCTGGATGGGAGTGGTTCTTTCCCCCACACCAAGGACCCTGCTTAGCACGAAGCTCAAAAAAGCTATGGTGATTTCCTCATCTTAGTCATATCGGAGAACTTTCTAGGTCGTTCTGCCTGTGGCCACACTCAGGTGTTCCTTGGTTTTCAACAGGAACTTGCATCATTGGCTTCATCCCCCGTGGTTTTCTTTCTTTGTTGTTCAGCTTGTGAGTGACTGGGGGCAAGCATGGAAAAGTTTTCCTCCTTGGGGTGCAGAGTGTGCAGTTTGATGTTTTGATGAGAGTTTCAGAGCTCACACATAATTCCATCATTTCTGTAGCCTTGATGCCACCATAAATAGATATTCAGGTGTTAAGTATGAAAGTGTTAAATCCACATCTACAGCAAGTAGTGTTCCATATGCTGTATGTTCCTTATCTGTGATACCCAACCATCACCATGGTGCTTATTTTACAGGCACATTTTTTGTATTTCTCAGTAAGAAGACAGGAAGACAACATGCTTTGTGGAGATTATGCTGATTCTGTAAGATTAAAAGATAAAACTTGTGCAGAGAATAAGGAGCAGCCTAGAAAAATGATCTTAGTCTCTGTAAAAAGAAAATGTGGTGGATTTGCTGGATGTTGTATTTTATTTGCAAGTAAACTTCAACACTAATCATTACATTCTGGGTGTCAAATTCCTACCCACAATTTAAAGAAACTTCAATAATTTTAATTTCCTGTCTTTAACAGTTGTATTTACTTGATCAGCTTACTCTGTTTCACTGCAGGTGCAGTTTTGCTGTGCTTGTTCACTAAATTGAGCTTCACAATTAAGTGGTTTTCAGCCCCAAAAGGTTGTGATGGTGGAGTGTAGGTTGGATCTTTCTCCTCTGGTTGTGGATCTAGCTTGTTAAATGCTTATTTAAGGGAGATAGGAAGGCTGAACTAGATAATGATAAATCAGCTACGCCACCCTAAGCTGGTTTGGGAATGTGTGTAGAAAAAGACCTAAAGGACAAAGTTTTCATGGATTACTTTTGGTGCCTTCAATAGTTTGTTTTAACAGAAGTCATAATACCAAAGGCTGAGAACTCATAAGTTTACAACAGAGCTCCCTTTTACTCTTGCTTTTATATCCAATGGGTTTGTTAGGCCTGAAAGGTTGAGTTCAGTTCTGCTTAGTGACATCCTGAGCTGCATATTTTGTAGGGCAGCATGAGAGGAACTGTTATTCCCTGTCCCTGTTTGAACAAACACTGCAGAGTTTAATCCCAGATGCAGCTGTAAATATTGGTTCTAAGTGCAGATGCCTGTGCAGCCTGCATAATTTAACAATGTCAGGTAATGAAAATTGTATTTATGTGTTAACATACTTCTCCATTTTTTTTCTGCAGCTATACATGATCTATAGTTTGGGTATTGTTGATTTATACTTCAATTTTTTCTGCACTGTGTATTTTACAATTGTCTGCTCCAACTGATTATGACTGGAAAAAAGCTTGTACAATATTTATAGGTGCAACCTGAACATTGGCTATTTATTACTGTATTATACTATCCTTTTGGCTTTGTGCTTTACCTCAAATCTAATGCTTTTCATGAATTGCACTAAAATGTATAGTTTTTTGAAAGAAAGTTACTCCTATATCCATGCATTTTAATTTGGCAATTACATATTTTGCTTTGCAGTAATTCTAACATGACCAATAATTGTTTTCTCCCATTGAAGTCATCAAAGACACCATTAACTATGTAAAATGAATGCACTTTCATTTCTTGTGATAGGTCAGGAATTATATTTAACTGTGAAACTTCTGAAAGGTGGCAGGTGGCAGGTTTCCGGATGAGCAATGCAGATACAGCCCAAAAATGATGAGTTACTTGAGACTTGGGAAATGGGTCATTCCCAGGGTGTGTGGGGTCATCTTTAGGCGGGAAGAGAAGAGTTGACATTAAATTAAGATGTTCAAGCTGCTTTGTGTGATGAGATACCTTGGACTTGGCCTTAGTGTTCCCACAATGACTGCACAGGTCTGAGTCCTCAGTGTCTGTGTGGTACCCCTTGAATAAAATGCCATGCTCTGCAGAGGCTCCAAAGCTGTTTGGGCTGGAGCAGGGACAGCTGCCACCAAACTGTTCCGTGGCCCATAAATCCAGTGTCCTGTCCCCAGGGACAGAGGGATTAGAGGGAAACTGAGGTTTGAACCCTGCAGCCAGTGCTTTCTCAGAGGTGTCTGTGGATGTTCACTCACACTGACTTCCTTCAACTGTGTTATTTACTCTCTCCTGCAGAAATGCAGCATTGGGGGACATGAATATAAAACTGAAAATGGAGCTGGAGTTAAAGCATGTCCCACTTTGTTTTGAGGGGAACTTAGCACAGTGAAATCCATAGTGTTGACAGCAAACTAAACCAAACCAAACATCACTGAATTCAAAGGGACAAGAAAGTTGTTCAGTCTGTGCATTTAAAAGAAGGGAAGTTGTGGCCCGTGTCCTTTGACAGATACGAGTAAACTCTGTGATCAGTGATTGTATTCAGCATATGGGTCTTTCTTTTGCAGGACACCAGCTCAGTAACTGTGCCAGAAACACTGCTGTTTGTCTCAACCCTCGATGGAAGTTTGCATGCTGTGAGCAAAAGGACAGGAGCAATCAAGTGGACTTTAAAGGAAGGTGAGCAGGAGGTGTCCTGATGCCCTCAATAACAGTAAAAACTGTCAAATTTATTGGTAATTCCAACTGCTGTAGGACCTGATAAATACTTTCTTTCTTAATTTTGTTCTTGTTCCAGAATAAAGCTGCAGTGTTTCTGGAGTCACGTTCACCTTCATAATTTCATTTGCAGATATTTTCCAGGCTTGTGGGAGGTTTTTTTAGGTTTGTGGGTTTTTTGTTTGTTTGTTTTTCCCCCAAGAACGTTTAAACTGTAGTGGTGTAATTGGCAGGTAACATGTTTTATGGGAATGAGTGCAATATAAGCAAGCATGGAGCAAAATAGATGTGTCAGTCTGTGGAATTGATGGCAAAGGGACAGCATGATTCTGCCTCTGGAATTCACTGGTACTGTGCATATTGTGCCAACCTCAGGGATTTTTCCTATAATAGGGGTTTAGGAGCAGCACAGGTTTTTAAATAAAAGAACTGCACTTGTGTGAAGGAATTCAACATTGCTCAGGGACTGGAAGGGATTTTGTAATTTTAATTGCTGAGCAGAGCTGGCTCTTTCTGTCTTCATGAAAAATTTGGTATTTAGTATATATTTGGCTTGGTGGGACTTGTTACATATGGCAGAGGTGATAGTAGCACTTTCTGTTCACTTCTGGAAATAAGTTAGATAGAAGGTCAGATGAAAGGAGTCAGATTGCATCATTCTGTCCTCTATTTTTAAACCTGCTCTCAGTTTAGCAGGTGAGCTGAAATGCTGGGAAATGGATTGTGCATATCTGGTGTCTGCAGTACAAACCAGTTGTGCTTCTTTGTGAAGCCATTAACATTTGAAAGCAAATCCAGCAGACTAAAAGTGAACTTTTTAAATGAGCAGAAAAGGCTTTTGTAACTCCTCTCGTAGAAAAAGGGATGAGCAACTCTTTTTTTGATGGATCTTGGTTAATAGATGTGATTTCATTTTCTCCTCTCTCCTGTGTAAATTTAGACCTCTTCTTTCCCTCAACGGCCTTGCCTAAAGGTGACTTACCAGCCTGGTCCTTTATTGTTGCTGGAGGCTATTGCAGTGCTAAGAAAAGCTTGCTGGGCCTTGCTTGTCATTCCACTGACACAAACAAGCACTGCTTAGTCCTGGCCTGGAAGGGAATCACAACTGGCATGAGTTTGCAGCCAGACTTAGTAAGTGACAAGAGGGTTTTTGGAGAAGAAATGAACACACTGTGGATCTTTCTCAGAGCGTGTTGCTCAAGGAACTTGCCTTGTTTAAAACAAAAACGATTGCAAAACTCTAGTTGGTACAGTAGAACTGCCAGACTGGATTAGCTAGTTTTATAGGACCTCTTGTTTTCTCTCCGTTGCTAACTAGAAATTATTCTGCATCTTAACTACACGAGGGGTGATCACTTGACTTTTGGAAAGCACTTACTCCCTGTTACTTTATTCCTGTGCATTAGAGCAACACACAAGGGTCAATGGAAAAGAGGTTAGTGGTAGCTGTCATTGTTACAAGATGCCTCCTGAGTTAACTTACCTAAGTGGACATGCAACAAGGGCCTGCCCATATAAATTGGTGAATTAATTTGTGTGGGAGGGGTTTTATTTATTTTTGCAAAACTTTATATGATTCCATGTTGGTTGTCACCCTGTGGGTGGGAAGCCCAGCAGAAGGGACAGTGTTGGAAACAAATAACCTGTGAAAGTCTTCACCAACTCTCGGTGCTAAATCCCTGGAAAGATTTAGTAGTGCAGAATTCAGTATTAGTGTATAGATACAGTGGTGGGTGCACTCTCTCTGTCACCAATATGCTTGTGTTGTTGCAGAGAATTACCTAGCAGGAAGGTGCCTGCACTGCAGTGTTTTTGCAGGTGCCATTTTACCCCGATTACCAGAAAATGAGGTGTGTGTTGTAGCTCAGGTTTGAGAAGCTGTGGAGGTCACCTGAAGTGCTGCATTGGCATCCACCGTGAAGGGAACGTTTTATTACTGCACTTAAGCAGCAATTTAACAAAGGGCAATTCGGATACATTTTATTTTCATTGGGGAAAAAACCGAGGCAGTGTTCATTATCAGTCAGTGCTTAAACAAACATGAAAATCTTGTGGTGTGTGGCTTGTTTTAATTTGTGCTGAAGCTTATCTTAGGTATGCAGAGTAAATGAGCCAGTGCTTATCACCACAATAAGGTGTTTGGGTTTCCGGCCTTCACTTAGTGCTGGCAAGAAAGGCAGGCAGAATAGTCGTCCTCCCCACAAAGCAGGAAAAATGGGTCATGGGGAATAGGACTTTCCAGTTTCAGGAATAAGCTTCATCCCTATGGATTTACTTGTTGAGGGTGCTCAGTACCTTCGTTTGCTTCACTGGCTTCCATGGGTCCTGCTCTCTGACAGCTCTCAGGAGTTGTCAGTGACCAGGTAACTGGTGCTGCTCGTTCCCTGGGCCTTGGGAACCTGGGATAGGGTTGGAAAGTTTATGGAAGGAACCCACACTCCTCCTCCTCACTAATGAGAGGCAGCTTTGCTTGTGCTGTGGCCCCCCAAACACACCTTGTGTTGAAGGCACTCATTGGAAAGGGCATTGAAAAGGGGTGGCACATTTCGGATCTGAGACCACCTAAGGCTTTTGGTGCCACCTCTGTCCAGGACAAGGAGTTGTCAGTCCTTTTATTTTAGGCTGTCCTGTTCCCTCACATGATTGTAAAACTCATCCTGTACGTCCCTGTTAACTCCAGAGCTTAGTTTAATGAACAGAATATTGAATTTGAGATGTTAAAGGTGCAGTTGTTTGAGCTGTGCCCTTGGACAGGCTGTTTCTCTGCTCTTGTGGCAGTCACTTCTGTGTGTCCTTCTGTGCTGTTCAAAGAGATCTTTCTTCATTCACCAGCTCCTTAAAAGCTTTTCCCTTGAGAGCTGGTTCAAAGTATCTTGCCACAAGAATATAGAATAGATACAGATTTGGATCTAGATTTAGAACCAGCAGAAATTTTGTTACAATCTTCACTTCTCTGTAGTAATCAAAACAGTTATGGCCTGCAATCGATTTAATTCAATTTAAATATTGGATTTCCAATACCTTATTTTACAGCCTGTGAACTTCAGTGGACTTGTGATAAGATGAAGACAGAAAGACTCTATCTATTAATGGGATGCAACATACAGATTTTAAAGGGCAAAACTGAGACCTGTAGGTCCTGCTTTTATAACTGGTTCTTTACAGGCAAGAAGGAATGTATTTGCAAATGTTAGCACAACTATATATAAATAGCATGGTTGTAAATTAACAAGGATTGTCAGAACAAAACACTAGTAGAACACTACTGTTTTCAGCAATTTCCAGAGCATATTTTGTGCATCTAACCATACTAGCTGTAGTTGCAACAGCAGGCAAGGGTGACTTGGTTTTAAATTGGCCCGTTAGCCCAAACCTTCTGGTGTGGCCTCAGGTCAGGAAACCGTTTTTTCCAGCTCATTCCAACTCACTTGCTGTTTCAGAATCTCCCACTTCTCCTTTTCAGTCATTGGGCACAGTACAGTGATGAAAACATGCAACTTTATCTTGTGCATTAAAAAATACTCGGATTTTGGTCAAAGGGTACATTTTATCTTATCATGTGTTTGTGAAATGTGGAGAAAAGCCAAATGCATTTAGCAGCATGGTTATAGTTTCAGAAGTTGTATATATGGCTTTTTTCCATATACATATGCAAAGTGTGGGTTAGAACAACCTGAAATGTGCTCTGCCCTCTCACAAATGATTTCTGGCCATGATGCAACCAGAACTGGATTGGGACATCTGCTGCTGCCAGGCCAAAACGTTCATCATTCTGGGGAAGTGGAACAAAGCCAAATAATTTACCAAATTACTGGACAGTCATTACGTTACCAGGTTCCCAATAACTGCTCTGCTTCTGTCCTTTTAAATATTTTTTCCTAACACAATTATTTTACAAATCTTTTTATTAAGAGAGGCATGTCTTGCCTGTTCAGAAAGCTAAAGCTGGTGTGTACTGAATTATAGGAATCAGTAACATAACCTGTCCTTGTGGAGACTGCAAGAAAAAAACCCATGGAAATTTCTTTAGAAAACTCCATCTTCCCTCCAGCACTGGAGATGGTTACAGGAAGGTGTCCTGCTCCCTAACTCCCCCCACCATGCTCCAGAGCTGTTTTGGCATCTTTGTGTTCTCAGTCTAGAAGGGGGAAAGGTTTTGGACAGGATTTCATGCCAAAACCTTTCTGTAGGACATCGCAAAAAGTCAGCTTTGCTGCTGCTGCAGGGAGTGGAAGCTTGGGGGAGAGGGAGGTGTGTTTTATCACAGTTCTATCATTTTGCTCTATGAAGTTTGTGCTGAGATACAGGACAGTTCCTGCTTTGTTCAGTGCCTATCAGCACTGTTGTTGGTATTGGAACAGATGGGGCCTTACTTACCCAATTAAGGCAGTGACTTACCCAATTCCAGGGAACTGCAGTTCAGGGAAGTTTGGAAAGCAGGGTGACGTGGTTCCAGTGCCAGCATGTCAACACTTGAGTGGGGAGCAGCTGCAGAGATCAGGCCTCACCTCTTTCACTTCTGCAAGAACTTCTGTTTGACCCATTGTGGAGCAGGGGACTTCAGTAACAAGGCAACTCATCTTGTACGAGTCTGTATTCAAGCACATGAAAACTTTTGCCAAATCTGGCATCAACTGATCAAACTCGAGATTCTCTTTATCTCAGAGCGAGTTCTTATTTCAAAATAAACTCTGAAATGGGGTTGGAACACATCCCAAACCACATGAAAGTGAACGTGAAGCGTTCACTGTCTGTCTTCAAAGGATCTTTGCAGAACTAAGACCTGAGTTCGAGATCATGAAAGTGTTAAGAAAATGAGAAAATTGATATCACCCCAGTAACTAAAAATGTAGAGAAATGGCTCTCCACAGCCTGTCTTTCCAGGTGGAAGGTACTAGTGAGAGAATTCCTTCATTTCAGACAATAAACTCCTTTGGTTTGTGTTCACTCCTTGTGAACAGCCCCATGTGTGGACGTGAACCAGAGATCAATAAATGCTTTGTAACTCTTCATACACAACACTTCGGTGTTGCAGGAAGCCATCAGAATAATCAGGGGTTTGGTTCATGTGCTAAAAAAATTCCCACTGCTGTGCAATAACTTCTTAATCTGTTCCATCTCCCTCTATTTTATCATTGCTCATAAGTCAAATTTCAGTTACTAAGAAAACAAGTCAAAGCTGTGTTTTTTTCACTTCTGGTGAAGCACATGAGACTGAAGACATGGTACTAAAAAGAAGTTCAAGGACTTTCTCATGAAAATGATGCTTCTGTACACACTGAACAGCTTGGGATTTGCCACAAGGCTTTCCTTCATGTCATCTGATATCCAAGAATGCTCCAGGAAAACACGCTGCAGGAGTTGGGAGACATTCATGGGATTTCTGGCATCTTTTATTAGAGGAGGCATTTGTTGCTGAAATTGGAAATTGTTATAAGTGACATTTTCCAGGAATTTTCAGAAATACAAGCTTGGGGGTAAAAGGTTTATGCAAGTAAATATTGCACATATATATATGTATGTGTGTTCTTTCACTATTACGGTACTACAAGGTCAATAAAACCATGCAAGGATGCTCAGATCTTTGAGGTAATTGGAGCAGAGTGGAACACTTTTTTTTGGTAGATAAAAATAGATTACCCAACCTTGGAAAATTAAGTGAAAACAAGTTGTTAGCCCAAAAATGCTTCAGTGTGTCATTTTTGAGGCAGAGAGGGAGCTAAAGGAAAGCATTATGGACCAGACTCCTGCAAATGTCATGGACAAACTGGGATCAGTTGCTAGAAAACATAATCTGCCTTTTGAAATTTCCTGTCATTGTTCAGGCTTTCCTAAGCATTCTTTGTAAAAAACCTGAAATGCTGATACGTTTGAGGAAATCTCATTCCTGTTCTGCTGAGGGGTGTGTTGTATTATGGCAGGGACAGAGCAGGTAGAAAGTTTGGACCCTGATTCACATAATAGTAGTTTTGTACTATAATTCCATATAACAGCTTCACACTGCCATTTAGTTCCAAAAATAAGCAGTCCTTTTTTAAAAATTAAAAGCTTCTGAAGTTCATTCCAACAGGAAACTATTTGACTAGAACGTGGTTTTAAAGAAAATCTGCATTGCTGTAGTTAAACAATGTCTGTGCAGTGGGCTCTCACTTCAACCCCAAGTGTGCAGCTTTGCCCTACTCGTGCTCCTTTGGGGAGGTGTGTGGAGGTGACCCCTGGCAACAGGCACAGCCACCTCAGGGGACAGTTCATTTTCTGGGCAAGTGAGACACTCTCAGTTCATGGAGAGACCTGCACAGTTTTTTGGCTTTTGCCTTTGGCAGTGCTGGTGGCATTTGCATTAAATCTTACCTGGGGCAGGTGCCATTTGTCCTGATTTATGATGCTGTTTCTTCCCCAGGATGGGGAGTGTTCCCTTCCCACGAAGCTTTTCTGGTTACAAACCTCCAGCCTGTGGTCCTCAATGCCTCTTTCTTCTTGCAGCTCATTTCACCCAGACTTAGGGATACACTGAGGGTACAAAGGTGGGGTCTGTTGGCTTTTAGTAGTTCAGCCCAGCATCTCAGCTCGAGTTCATCCACTTTAAATGATCAGCAAATGAGTTTTTCTTGCTTGCTTTTCTTTAATACCAGAGAGCTGATGCTGTAAGTCACCAAGCATTGCATTAGGTTATCATAAAACTTGGGGAATATTTAGAACAAACACTGAGGTATAATGGACATTGTTTGGAGAGGGGGGTCCCTCCCAACACATCCTGAAACCACTTTCTTCACACAAGGGATAGAAATGAATTGCTTGAGGTAGTTAATGGAACGAAGGTCTGACTAAGCAGCGTGGTCTGTAGAGACAGATACAGAACAGTGAGTCACTCCCTGGTTTGAATGTTAATTATTCTTAGGGCCTTTGATGTGTGCTTGGGTTCTCAATGAATTAAATGGGGTTTATTGTGATACCTTTGAGAATGTATCTGGAGCAGTTTTTAGGCTTAAGGAGAACAAAATTACACACATGTAGTTACATTTTGAACAAAGCTGCTCTGAGGGTGTTTATTGTTGTAAAAAGAAATCAATGAAACACAGAGAATGTACTCTTATCCCTCATATCTTTCTGTCTCTGATACTCTCTGTATATCTCTCTGCTGTTTTCAGCTGTGTTGCAGCCAGTGCTCTGTTTGAGTGGAGGGTTCTTATGTTTTTTAATCTGTTCTGTAAAAGCAGGGACATTCTTCCAGATATTATCATCAGACCCAGCATCTGGTGTCGTACAGAGTGGTGCAGACTTTGTAAGACCTGTGTAATGGACCCAGAATTTCTTGTTCTTGCCTTGCTTAGCTCTGCAAATATCCCAGTACTCTCTGACTGCCCAGACCTCTGCCAGTTTCCCAAACAAAGGCTCTCAAAACATCGTTGTTTTTGTTCATATTTCCTTCCTGTTGCATCATGGTGTTTGGATGGAGACAGAAGAGGTGAAAAAACACTGTTTGCCTGGTCATCTTTGATCCTCTTACTCACAGGCTTATTGCAGTGCAGTGGTTTGATTTTCCCTGTGGAGGTGCAGATACATTGAGAATTGCATGCTTTGGACTTCTGAGATACTTTCTGACAATATACCCATCAATAAGCACACAGATTTCTCTTGGGAATTGTAGAATATGACTTATAAATCAGGGTACTTCTGTGGTGTTGGCATCAGGATTGAAAATCCCATGGGTTGGGATTTTTTAAGGTTCCAGGTAGTAATTTTGGGGTATACAGTGTGGGTAAAACTGAGCAAAGAATTTCAGAAGGCTTAAAATTTCTCAAGTGCTTTGTAGTTTCCCATTTTATGGACCGAGTTCCAGGAGCACAGAGATGCTTTCAAACTGGGCATCAGCCTTTCAAAAAGGAGCAAGATGTTCCAGGCCTGCCTTAATCCTGTACCCGGTGAGTTGAAGGAACTGAGTTGCCAGTGTAATGACTTTGTGTTTTTCTGTGTGTGCAGATCCCGTGCTCCAGGTGCCCATACATGTGGAAGAGTAAGTGTTTCCTTTATCTCATTTGCTGCTTGCTTGATTTTCATTGACATCTTCCAATGGGGATTCATTTGACCCAAAATGATGTGTGTTCTGGAGAAGTTGCAAACCTTGCAGAGTCAGTTTAAGGTGATTTCAGGAGCAGATAGAGCAAGGACAGAATTATCCACATGTAATAGGCAAGGAGAAAGGTGGTGTATGCAGCCTGTTCTCTGGGGCCACTGCTCACTGTGGAGAGCAGGGTGGTGCCTGTGCCACATGAGGGTGTGGAATGGCAGAGGCAGCTCGGGAGGGCTCTGTGTTTGTGCTCACCTCAAATAAGGACTCAAACCAGTGAAGCACAGGAAACCACCCAGCACCACAGCCACAATCTGCAGATGGCACCCTCCAGCTGTACATTCACAGTGGTCCCTGCAGCAATCTCACATTCAGCTTCTAGCTGAAATCTGGGGCTTTGGCTTTATGTCTCTGAAGTCAGCCATGACATCCTTTTGTGGTTTGGTCTGATCCTGGAATCTCAGACATTAGTGTTGGTTTGTGTGCTTTGGGTGGGGAGTTGCCTTTATCTCTCAGATTTACTTAGTTCTGACAACTCTTTTATTGTTCCTTGTCTTCCTTATGCTCTCTGGTTATGTTTATTTGTTTGGTTTCGTTTTAATTCTGTGGCATTTTAAGAGCATGTAGTCTTGGCTAAAAGCTTTCCCTCAAGTAATTGCCTGCCACATTTAGATCTTTGAATTTTCAAATGCATTAGTAATCTTGTATCATTCTGAAACTTGGTATTTTTGAATTGTCACAGTTAATAAATGAAACTTCAAAACCTGGATAATCAAAAGGAAAAAAATGCAGTGCTGGGTTAACTTCTGTACAAAGCCAGTGCTGACCACAGTTACTTTCCTGTTCTCTGGGGAGCACAGTACCTTTTTTATCATTTACAATTGCTGCTTAAATCCCAGGCCAGCGTTCCTCCCAGACCCCAACGATGGCAGTTTGTACACACTGGGTGGCAAGAACAGTGAAGGTTTGACTGTAAGTATTTCAATTCTCTGCTGGGAAGTGCCCCAGTCAGCCTCCCACCTTTGCAGAAAGGGAACACATTTTATTAGAGCACAACCCTGTGAAGTGATTTCTGCTGAAAAATGCCAACACCACATTGTGTAGGGCTTTTCTGTAACTTGCTAAAATAGTGATGGCAAATAAAATTGATGTGGGATTATCCAAACACTGAATAATTGCTGTGTGATTGGATGGGAAAGGTGTACCCAAAATTATACCAGATGTGTCACTTTGAGCTGGCATTTTGAGTTCTCAGGTACTGCAATAACACAACCAACCAATAAAAAATGCCACCCTTTTCTGTGAACAAATGTGAAATCTGTCACATCAGTGTGGATAAACTTTTGTTCTGTTTGTTTGTTTCTCCTCTAGAAACTGCCATTTACTATCCCAGAGCTGGTGCAGGCGTCTCCCTGTCGCAGTTCTGATGGGATCCTGTACATGGGTGAGCTCAGCTTTTATCTCCTTTAGATTGGAAGATGTTCAGTGACTACAAAATGCAGAGACTTGCAGACAGACTTCATGGAAATAGGCTTTATTTTTGGTATTAATTGTGGGGTTTCATAAACCTTTCTGATGACAGAAAATCTGATTCATATAGAGTTCAATTACTGTTTGAAGATTAAAACCCAACTGCTTTTCCTGAAGGAGGAAATAGCTTTTCTGAACAGGGAATAGCCTTGTGTGTGGGTTTTTGTTTTTTTGAGATGCTGTCCCTTAACAAAATGTGACTTCTACTTAAAGTCTTCTTATGATAATAAATGACATTGACTGCCAGACAATTAGAATTAAATGAGACATCCTATTGCCACACTCAGACATCCTCCATTATCTGAGGCACAGTCACTTCATTTGTGCTACAAATAATAAATTTTTGGCTCACTGCCCTGACTCATTCTAATTGCAGGTGGATTTGGGAGGAGAAAAGGAGAAGAAAGGACAGTCATTACTTATCACAACAGTAAAATATGTGAAGATCAGGATAAATTTAGCATTGTTTTTTGTGAAATCCCCTGAATGGCCAATACTACTAATTCTCCACTTGGTGCCTTTCCAGTAAAGGAGTGAAAAATATTTATTTGAAGCTTCTAAACATGTGTTGGTGTCAAAGACATTCTTAAGGTCGTGGCTCCTGGAGTCTTGAGTGCCATGTTTGGATTACAATCCTTAATCAATTTGAAAGGTGACCCTCACATTTTTTTCCACCTAGTGTCCTTCAACTCGAGCACTTCAGTTGTGTTGTCTGTGAGCTCTGTTAGATTTTATCAGGGTGAAAAAATCATTCAGCCAAGTACCTCCTGTTCTAAATGCTGTATTTGGGCTTTTTTTGGTCAGTATTTGGGATTGGCCAGCAGTGCTAAATGATGAGAGTAAGCCTGACTGTGAGAAATTGTTTTATTAAAGATGCTTTATATACGCTAAGTTCACGAGCCTGCTAAAGGAAAAAGAGGACTGAAAAGCTGAATGGTAATGTGACTTAAATTATGATTTCAGGTAAAAAGCAGGATATTTGGTACGTGGTCGACCTCATGACTGGGGAGAAACAGCAAACCTTGACTTCCTCATTTGCAGAAAGTCTTTGCCCGTCAACATCCCTCCTGTACCTTGGCAGAACAGGTCATATGCTTTTTTTTTTCCTGTAGCTTATAAGAAATTTGTGGATTTTAAAGTTTAGGCTCACTCATAACAAATGACCTTGTGACCAGTTCAGGTTTTCAAGTTGATTTCTTTTGAAAACTAATGTAAATTAGATTGTAGATTGTACACAGAAGAATTAGTAACTCTTTAGCAACAGAAAGATACTGTTTTTTTAAACTTTGGCAATAGGGATGTTATTCTTGTCGAGTAAGTGGTATTTGTGTTGTGTTTAACAGAGGCTTCCAGTGGCAGCTGTGAAGTGTTTGCTCTGTAACAAACTGCTTTTCTAAAAGCTGGTTACAGAAAATGGAGATAGAGAATCTGCACTGTGAGAAGCAGCTGTTAAAGAGGGCCCAGCAGCACAGAGGTGCTGAGCAGTCAGCAGGGATAAGTGTTGCAGAGTTGTTCTTTAGCCTCTCTGTTAATGTGCTCCCTGAGAGGGGAGTGTGGGGAGAACGGAGAGCCCAGGGCAGTGAGTGGAGTGAGAGGAGTGGCTCAGAGCTGAGGTCATTCATTCTCTTCTCTCATAGGTGTTTTTGCTTCACAGACTGTGTATCTTTTCACAGAGTACACCATCACCATGTATGACACCAAGAAGAAGGAGCTGCGATGGAACGCCACCTACTTTGACTACGCAGCTACTCTGCCTGACGAAGACATAAAATACAGTAAGAATTTCATTGCTGTCTCCCCCCTGCACTGGGGTCTTGTGTACAGGCAAAAATAGCCTGATTCTTTCTGTAATGAACACATCAAGCTGCCAGGTGCTCTGCAGCTGCAGGTGTGGTGTCAGGGTGAGGCACAGCCGGTGTGTGTGTGCATTGCAGAGATGTCCCACTTCGTGTCCAACGGGGACGGGCTGGTGGTGACGGTGGACAGCGAGTCCGGGGACGTGCTGTGGATCCAGAACTACGCGTCCCCCGTGGTGGCCTTTTACATCTGGCAGAGGGAGGGGCTCAGGAAGGTCCTGCACACCAACGTGGGCATCGAGACCCTGCGCTACCTGACCTTCATGTCCGGGGAGGTCGGGCACATCACCAAGTGGAAATACCCTTTCCCGAAGGAAACGGAGACCAAGAGCAAACTGACGTGAGTGTGATGCTCCCCTTGTCCTCCAAACCTTGTCCACACACACTCCTTGTTATGCTGCAAGTGCAGCATGGTGAAAAGAAAGCATAAAATAGCTCTAGTTCTCCAGCTGCTATTTCATGTAATACTTGATGTTTCACTGTGTGGAGTCAGAGACCAAACCAAAAAATGTATCCTGAACTTAGACTAGACACACGTAAGTGTATATTCCTAAGTTTTTTCAGCTGTTCTCTCTTGAATAGTTTCTCTTGTTGTGAAATTAAATTGTTTTTCCTAATGTGAAGCCTTTGACGTTATAGAAATGGTGCACAGCATTTTTGCAAATGCCAGTTATTGAAAAATGCAGAAATAGGACCTGAGTTATGTCAGATGAGTAAGTGCTGTGAGTAACGAACTAACAATGCTTTCACAGTTAAAAATGGCATCATAGTACAGCAGCACTTCAAACAATTAGACAGACCCAGGCTTTCAGGATACCAGTCTTGATGATCTGGGAAACTCATGCATTTGTTCTGCAGGATTGTGCTGCCCAGGTTTTCAGCTAAGATGGTAAAACAGCCCTCTGCCTGTTGCTAACCCTGCTGTTTCTCTGCAGCCCAACCCTGTACGTGGGGAAATACTCCACCAGTCTGTATGCATCGCCCTCCATGGTGCACGAGGGAGTCACTGTCGTGGTGAGTTGGGAGCTGCAGGGGTGGGCTTGAAAACAGGGTTCACATGGAAGCAGCCATAAAAATATATTAAATTAAAATAGAAACGAAAACACTGAAGAACTTTCTACAGAAAATTGGGTTTATTGCAGATTGCTATCAAGGAATGCATAGCAAATTAAGTATTTCCTGAAGCAATTAACAGTGAGCCCCAGAATGCATGGCCATGTTTCAGGCATCATCTCAAATGCTGCAAAGCAGTAACTGCAGCTCCTCAGCTGTGCCAGGCAGGCTCAACAGAAGAGGACCTGAGGTTACTGCTGTTGTTGGTGCTTTGTGGCTCATGCTAGAATTGCTGATTTGTTCATCAGAGTAACTCCCCACAGACAGGAAACTGCATCATAGTTTTGTTTTTCTCACTGTGGCTGCAGAGGTAGGAAATACAGATCCTGTTTAGGGAAAAAAAAAAAGGGGAATAATCTCATCTCCCAGGCAACATGTCCCTGAGGAAGTCCAATGTCCAAGGCTGTGGAAGCAGCTGCCGAGGGCAGAATGGCCGTGTTTACTCACGGGGACTTTGCTGCCAGTAATCTTTGCCTGCCCACCCATTTGACCTCCATTTTTTGATTTCCTTGCCTATTTAAATACTACAAGGTCACCGTGGCAATAACTGCAACAACACTCTCCCTGCAGCCCCGAGGCAGTGCCATACCCCTGCTGGAGGGGCCCAAAACAGAAGGAGTCACCATCGAGGACAACGGCGAGTGTGTCATCACCCCCAGCACGGATGTGAAGTTCTCGGGGAGGCTGAAGGACAAGCACAAGCTCAACTACTGGAACGACTGGCTGTTGATAGGTGTGGGAGGCCCTGCCTGGCCATGATTACTGAGTTCTAGCCACAGTGCCTAGTTGTCCTCGTTAGCATGTGAATTAACGTGTTTAAGTGTCCCTTTGGACACCGTTTTCCCCAGGGCTCCTGTGACTCAGTGACAGGGTGAACAGTGCTTAGCTCCGTGTGGAGTGTTGTTTGTTGCTTATTTGCCCCTTCCCTCGGAGGGGGCTACAGGTGATTTATCATTTACTGTAAATACTGGACTCTTATTTTCATTCTCATCATATGGATCAGTCAGTCATGTGTTCCCCATTTTATAAAGGGATTAAAACACAGAGGCTAAAGAATATTAAGTGCCAGCCTGTCCTGTGAATCCCAAGTCCCCAGATTTTGTAATTGACTTTTCAGGTCATTTATAATTTTGCTTCAAAAATGAGGAACTGTCTGAAATTCAGTTTTCAGTGATGCCTGTTTATAATTAAGGATGTGGGAATCCTGGGGCCGGGACAGTGGGCAACTTCTGGCTTCTTGAAGTGCCACTTTTCCCATGATCCCTTTCCTTGTCAAGTCTCACTCCTGCAGCACAGCAGGCAGTTCCCTTAGACAGTTTGTGTTCCTCTGCAGCCCTCTGTGCTGAGGGACCTCTACCCTTCATTTCCCCCCTTTTTCTCTCCTGCTCTATACAGCATCTTTTTCTGTGGTGTTCTCAAGACTTTTGTAAATCAGCTTTATATGTGCTCTTCAGCAAAGATGGTGAAATCAAAGATCTCTTTCCTAAAAAAAGGACAACTTTCTATTTCAACAAATGTGTTTTATTTTAGGCCATCATGAAACACCATTATCTGCCCCTACAAAGATCCTGGAGAAATTCCCAAGCAACTTACCAAAGAGGCCTGAAAACGTGATTCCAGCTGACTCTGATAAAGCCACTATTGAAGAGGTTTGTGATGAGAATAATTATCCTGCTGGATGATAAAATACAAGGAAGTAGAAGTTGGGGAGGGACATGGAAGGAAAGCTGCATGGAATTACCTCTTGTTTTTTGTGTCAGATTTCCATGTGCTTAGCACATAGAGTCACTGGGATGATGCTGTGTCATTTGCTTATTCAGAATTAGGGCTTTCAGCTACTGTTTCCTTTTCCCCACATGCATAACTGTGACTTTGGTAGGTTTAGAAATTACTCCAAATGCTGTAGCAGAAAGGCAGGCTGTAAATGCCTCATTACCCCCTGAGATTCTGAGCTAACAGAGCTTTCTTGGCCTCAGGTCATTGACATCGTGGGAGGCTCCTCCACAGAAGTGCCTCCCGTGGCCCCCAGGGACATCGAGGAGGCTCCTGCCCGGCCCGGCCTGCGGCCGGAGGCGCCGGTGGACTCCATGCTCAAGGACATGGCCACCATCATCCTCAGCACCTTCCTGCTTGTCGGCTGGGTGGCTTTTATCATCACCTACCCCATGGTAATTAATGCTGCCTTGGCTTGGTGTGCGTTTGGGTGGTGGGAGAGGCAGTAACACTGCGCAGCCAGGAAATGATACAGGAGTTAGTTGCACACTCCAGGGGTTTTCCCCCCTCACAGAGGTGCTGTGGGGAGCAAAGGATACACGTTTGCCTTAACGGTGATTTCTTTGGGCCAGCGCTGGAGAGTTTTATTTTTCCATCTACCAGCACTGGCTTCACTCCTCTCTTCCTGCCCCGAACCACTGGCAGGTTTTCCAGGCTTTGGATCGAAGCCTTTATCCTTGCGTGGTTTAAAGACACCTGGTAACAGCTTTTGCCATAGTAACCAACCCATGTGATTTCTCAGCTTGGCAGTGGAAGTTCAGAATGAAATGGAAACCAGGAGTGAACGCTCTCCCCTCTGTGGGGCCAGCAGGGAAAGGGCAGGGGAGTTTGGCTCCCACCTTTTAGATGCTGCTCCCCGATAGCTGTAGGGCTCCCTTGTGTCAAATCTTCACTGAGGTCCTTTCCCCCAGAGTGTCCACCAGCAGCAGCAGAGGCAGCACCAGCTGGAGGAGAAGATCCAGCTGCTGCAGCAGCAGAAGCTGCCCTTCGGTGCCCCCGGGGAGCTCCCCCCCGAGGCAGAGTTCCTGGACACGTCGTGTGGGCGCACGGAGAGCTCAGCCGGCAGCACCCCCAACCTGTCCCCACGAGCCTCCAACCACTCGGCCTATTCCAGCGTCTCCATGTCTGATGCTGGGAGCTGCCTCTCCACCGAACAGGAGGAGGCAGGTAAGGCTGGCCCAGTGGGGCTTCTTGTGTCTCTGTTTCCCCACTCTGGGTGATGATACACCGAAATAGTTACTGATACTTCATGGCTCAGCAGGCTGAAAAGAACCATCCTCCTCAGTCTGGCCCTCTGCCCACCCCAGGGCACCTGACCCTCTGTGGGATCATTTGCTTTCCAGAAACAGCCAGCTGAGGGGTTGTGCTGCCCATGGCAGTGTGTTCTGTAACCTGTAGCCATTCTGCGGAGAGGTTCATTTGGGTAAAAACATATACTGTGGTGATGAACAGGAATCAAGAACTAAGGATTAGGCAGCACAACCTGCCTTCCTGCCTATGCACTCATTTGCCCCTTCAGAGACCATTCAGGGGAACTGCCACTAAACCCACTTTCGTGTCAGTCAGCACTTCCTGAATTCAACATCTGTAAACTTCTAGCAAGAGCTGAGAACCACTCACCTCTCACTGCCCTGAGCCATGGGCTTTGCAGCCCTTATGTCAGGTGTTTATAAATGTGTTTTGACTCTCCATCTTGGATCATTTGGTCACCACAGAGTATTTGCCTACTCAGGGTGAGCACCAATGTGGAGATGTTCATTTGCTTTTGTCATCTGTGTGTTAAATTTAAACATGAGCAAAGAGGCCTTTACAGACTGGCCCCAAAGGCTGTGCAGTTGTAAAAGGCTGCCTTGCCCCATCCTAAACCAGTCTTTGTTTCTCTTTTCTTGTTCAGATGAAGATGCAAACCGAGTGATAGTTGGCAAGATTTCATTTAACCCTAAAGATGTATTGGGACACGGAGCTGAAGGGACAATTGTTTACAGGTAGAAGAGAATGTGTGCATTAAATAGGCCCTGAATGTTGTGTTTGCATTAGGTCTTTTTAATTTACTTTTTTATGAATGCCCCCACACAGCTAATATGAACAGAAATCAAACTTTTTGCCTGTGTCGGGAATCTTTCCATGCATTTTCTCCACTACCAAACCTTTTCCTTTACTTCCCTAAGAAGTGTTTGGTGCCCAGACATGGGTTTCCATGGCACAACAACGCCCCGGCAGGGCTGTGGCCCCGCTGTGTGCAGCGCATGAAGGGTGATTGTGGTTCCCCTCCGTGCCTGCAGGGGCACCTTTGACAACCGCGACGTTGCCGTGAAGAGGATCCTCCCCGAGTGCTTCAGCTTCGCCGACCGGGAGGTGCAGCTGCTGCGCGAGTCCGACGAGCACCCCAACGTGATCCGGTACTTCTGCACGGAGCGGGACCGGCAGTTCCAGTACATCGCCATCGAGCTGTGCGCCGCCACGCTGCAGGAGGTGACACGGGCAGCTCTCCCGGCACGGCCCTTCGCACTCAGGGGCTGAAGAGCCTCACACACACCTTCCACTGACTCCCACCATCACCTCTGTGACACTTCCATGTTCCTAGGACAGGGTGTTCTCAGTCAGACCTTTAGGAAGACATCCCTAACCCTGGGATGAGTTAAGCTCCTACACTGTTGTCTTTTGATTTTTTTCTTACTGTGAGGGGCTTCCTTCTAGTCATCCTACCCCTCCCACCACCCAGAATTTTGAGGACTCTGCCCTTGTTTCTGGAGCACAGTGCTATACAGAATTCTAGCTCTAAATGAGTGAGACCAGCACCTCCAGCCAACACCAAGCTCTTTGCTGTGTGTTCCCAGCCAGCACAATTTACCCAGCTGACCCTTGCTGGGGGGGTGAGGTGCCTGGATTTACTATTTGTGCAGCTGCTACGCAGTGTTGGGGCTGACTCTGTGTTCTCTGTTGCAGTACGTTGAGCAAAAGGCCTTCAGCCACCACGGCTTACAACCCATCACTCTCCTGCAGCAGACAACGTCTGGGCTGGCTTACCTGCACTCCCTGAGCATTGGTAAGAACACCCCTCCTTTCAGGGCTGGATGAGGGGTACATTTTCTTAACTGGGAAAAGAGGAGACACTGGTCTGGTATTGCTCTGCCCACCTGGCCTAGTGGAAGGTGTCCATGCCCATGGCAGGGAGCTTGAATGAGGTGGTCTTTAAGGGTCCCTTCAAACCCAAACCATTCTGTGATTTGGCACCAGCATTGTCCCTCTAACATTCTGCTGCCCTGGAGTACCAAAAGTAGGCCTTAGTGTTTGTGCAGGGTGCTGCATGTTTTGGGTAGAAGTCATATAGAACATGAGGGCCACTGGTGATGGAATAAGAAAAGTGATGGGCCTCTACCAAAGACAGCCATTTGAAGTCAGGACTTGGGTTTAACGAAGGGTGGTTCATTCTTGTGAAAGGTTCATTTAAATAGGTACAAATATCATTGGGACTGCCCGAGTGGTAAATGGGTGTTTGTAATAGTCCACAGGGACCTGAAGCCCCACAACATCCTCATCTCGATGCCCAACGCCCACGGGAAGGTCAAGGCCATGATTTCGGACTTCGGGCTGTGCAAGAAGCTGGCAGTGGGCCGGCACAGCTTCAGCCGCCGCTCGGGCGTGCCGGGCACCGAGGGCTGGATCGCCCCGGAGATGCTCAGTGAGGACTGCAAAGAGAACCCTGTAAGTGCCTCCCTTCCCCAGACTGCCCAGGCCTCCAGGCTGCCTTGCAGCTCAGTGTGCCGTTCTGGAACTTTCCTCGGGTGCAAAATAACCACCCTGTGATGATGATCAGAGTCCTCAGGGGGAAAAATATGTGCTTGCTCTCAAAGGTTGTTTATTTTCAGACATACACCGTGGACATCTTTTCAGCTGGCTGTGTCTTCTATTACGTGGTGTCGGAAGGTGGGCACCCCTTTGGCAAGTCCCTGCAGCGGCAAGCCAACATCCTGCTGGGAGCATACAGCCTGGAGTCCCTGGATGCAGGGAGACATGGTAAGGGCAGCACCCCAGAGACCAGGGAACGGCCCCTGGGCCTTAAATGCCAACACAAATGACAGAACTGTGGCCCACAGGAGTCCCTGCCTGGCAGAGCTCCTCAGTTGTTGACTCCTCAGGTGGTCCTGAAGTGACGGGCCTGAAGGTCCCAGTTAGTGCCCCAGAGCATCTCTGGGATACACAATTTGGAACCCTACAGGCTTGAGTGTGAAGTTATTTCCTGTATTTAAACTGCAATATTCTGAATCTGAGTCAACCCTTCTGCCTCTGTGTCATTGCCCAGCATGTTTATAAGGGCACGCAGGAAGTAAAGACCACAGTGAATTTTTAAAGTACAAAATACTGCATCTTCCTACAGCCTAGGAGTGTAGGGAAAATAAAATCAAAGTTGTAAAATAAGATTCCCTACCCCCTTTTCCTTGCAGAAGACATAGTTGCTCGTGATTTAATAGAGCAGATGATAAACATGGACCCTCAGAAAAGGCCGTCTGCCAGCTGTGTGCTGAAACACCCCTTCTTCTGGAGTTTAGAGAAACAGCTCCAGTTCTTTCAGGTTTGTCATGACCTTTTCTCTCCTTTCAGTTCCAGGACTGCCATAGAGTTAGTTCAGGTCATGAATTCAGTCTCTCCTTTGTGCCTGTTTGAGGTCATAGAATCCACAGCCTTTCTGGGAGGAGCACAGCACCAAAGCTGTATTACCTGGGGGCAGCTCCTAAGAAATTGGCTTAGTCTTACAGCAGGTCCTTCATAGGGGGTCAGAATGTGATGTTAGCACCTTCCCTTGGGATGAGGAAGGTCTCAAGCAACTGCAGAACACACGGAGAACATTGTCGGGGGGGTTTCAAGAACAATAGTGAATGTGCACTGAATCCCTCACATGGGGTGGGAACTGGCTGAGGACCTGAGGTTTTTCCAGCCTTATCTCTGTGCTCAAAAGGCTTTGGCAGATGGTAAACAAATAATCCCAGAAACTTCTGTATCCTATTGCCAAGCATTGTCGTGGAGTGAAGTGGAATTCCAACTTCATTACCATGTAATTGGTCAGAAGCAGCAATTTGAAATTGTTGGGAAAAACCTGGAAATAAACCTAGCAATAATGTGAATGTCTCTTCCAGGATGTTAGTGACCGGATAGAGAAGGAAGCTTTAGATGGTCCAATAGTCAAGCAGTTAGAAAGAGGTGGAAGAGAAGTGGTGAAAATGGACTGGAGAGAGCACATCACTGTTCCTCTGCAAACAGGTAATGGACAGTAATTTTTTGGAGGGGAAGGGAGTTACATGCTGTTCCCATTTTGCCGGGACAGGAAAGTGAGGATAACCCTGTCCCAGTTTTGGCACATGACCTTTACCTGTCAAGTCCATGTTCTGAAAAGCACCTACAAGGATCTGTGGTGTGGGCACACACCCCAGCAACTAAAACTGCATCACAACACACCATTTCTCTTGCAGATCTTCGAAAATTCAGATCCTATAAGGGAGGCTCTGTACGGGACCTTCTGAGGGCGATGAGAAATAAGGTAAAGGACTCATTTCCATCAGCACCACACCCACCCTGTTTGGTGCCAGCCTGGGCCATCCCTTGGTTTAGGCACTGAGCTCCTGCACGACACAACAGGACATCACCTCGTCCAGGAACACCAACCCTCTGAGTGAGCTTTTCCCTCTCATTTCCCTCCACAGAAGCACCACTACAGGGAGCTGCCTCCCGAAGTGCAGGAGACCCTGGGCTCCATCCCCGAGGAATTTGTGTGTTACTTCACAGCGCGGTTCCCTCGCCTGCTCCTGCACACCTACCACGCCATGCACATCTGCTGCCAGGAAAGACTGTTCCAGCATTACTACCCTGAGGACTCTGCACAGCTGAGCCTTGCAGGAGACACTGTTTGAGAGGAGAGGGATGGAGCTTTCTTCTCTGGGACCAACATTCCAAGCACAGGCCTACCTTTAGCAGGGAAAAGTGGGATCAAAGAGCTGAATTCTCTCTCTTTGAAGAAACCAAGTTACCAAAAAGTGCCTTGTACCTCTGTCTGTGCTGGATCAGGAGGTGGTGGGAGCCGAAGGAGCGAGTGGTAAAGCAGGTGAACCCTGGGGATGGAGGCATGTACTCCAAGGTGGTTTTCAAGACTGTGGAAGTGGAGAGCAAAAGTTGGGTGCAACCATCACCCAGTATACTGTATGTGATCTTGTAACTGATGGGTTTTACTACAAAAAGAAAAGAAATCAAAATACAGTGATTGAAGTAATTACTAAGGACTGGGATCTGCAAAAGGAGCCCTTTGGTTGTAGCAAATGATCCGAGCCTGCCATTGCACTACTGCCACGTGAGGCATTAGGCACACCAGTGATTGTGAAGGGAATCATTTCTGATCATCCAAAACCAGTAGGAAAGGAGCACTTCTGTTTAATCAGCACTACCCTGGAAAATTAGTCCCTCCTACTTGAGCAGATACAATGAAATTCCAAAAAATACTGACTTGAAAAATCAGCTCAAGGTTTACCTGCTTTGAAAACAAACTTCATTTAATATCAACCAGTATTCACAGGAGAGCTTGAACAGTCCTCGCCTAAATGAGAGAGCAGATGTGCAGCAGCAACTGCAGAGACCACGGCGATGGCAGCTGAGAGCTGGAGTGTCCCTCCCTGGTTAGAAGGGGCTCCAGGCACAGAGCCAGAGGTGAGAGAGCCCCAGAGGGAACAAGCAGAGCTGTCCGGAGCAGTGGAACGGGCAGTGCTCACGGGGTGCCACGGAAGGTGGTGTGTGTGGGCTGGGGATTCCACCCCGGAGCCCGTGTGGGTAAAGATGCAGTATTTCTTTTCACTGGTCCTGAAGCTGGGACAAAACATCGTGTGTGCAGAGGATGAAGTGCTGAATTCTAATGTAACTGGGGTGTTCTTTTGCCATGTATTTATTTAATGTATTTATATTTATTTAATTTTTACTACAAAGTGGTATGGAATCCAAGTGGTACAAATATGGAGCATGCCAAATCAGTCCTAATCAGGTTTGTGTTTATATTTAATCACCTGATAACTAGAAGAGGAAAGTGATACTGCATCTTTCAATGGAATTAATTAAAGGAGAAATTACAAAGTGGGAATTTGTATGACTGTACCATTGTGTCTTAAACTAATAAATTATTGCCAGTAATATGTATGATTGGGTGTGTACAGCTACTTTTCTGGAGCTACTTTACAGGAAATTTTTTTTCCTGGTTTTACAATGTATGAGAGCAATTTACCTAAGATGCCAAACTGTGCAGGTTACATGTTTCTAAAGCTTGAAAAAAATAATGGTAATTTTACCTAAGAAAATTCAAAGTCTATTTCATATTTTTATACTTCTCATGTAAAGTTCTTTTATAAATCTACTAAATAAAGACTTGTACTCAGATTAAACCCCCCCAGTTTTTAGTGATGATGTGTCTGGGGCTGGGGGCAGTGAGCAGGTAAGAGGCTCTGTCCTGCCTCCCTGGGAAAGGGGCACGTGCCTGGTTTTGGAGCCTGCTCAAGCCACTGCCTGCCTGCTCTCAATCCAGGCTGGGACTCCAGTGCAGGACCCACACAGGGCTGCTGGGGTGAGGGTGAGCACTGAGCCTCCCTGAAGGCCCAGGAGCCTCGCTTTGTTACTCCCACGGTCCCCAGGCACCATCACCTCATGCTGGAGGCTGGAGCAGATGACCAGGTAAGATAAAATGGCTGCGAGAATTTGCACTGCTGTGCAGTACTGATAGCCAGAAATAAATTTTTTGGAGGTGAAACTAAGCTGGGAACTGATCACATGCTTTACAGGAAAAAGAAAGCCACAGCCTCCGTGGGTGCAGCGGCTGAGGAGCCTCTGCTGCTCCATGACCCTGCCGACCTCTCCTGCTTACTTGGTGAGCTGGCCTGCAGTAGGTGGGTAGCTGATACAGAGGGCAGTAAATGGGCTGGATCCTGAAATTTGAAAAACAAAATAAAACTCGTCACACCACTTCCTGACTCATACCTGGTGGTGGTGGGGCTCAGGGTGATGGCTGTATCAAGGGGAGCACCACCCTGCTGCGAGGGGGGTGGAGACCTGGTGGCTCAGGAGGACTGTATATAAAGCAATTTCCCTTTTCATTTCCAGAAAGAGACCCACGGGAGCACTGCAGAACACACCCAGTGCTCTGACTGCAGCCGTGCAGCTGAGCCTGGCACCACAGCTTGGAGCACTCTCTCTCCCTCCTATGGGAAGCCTTTCCTTGCGGGCAGGACAGCGCTGGAGACCCCTGTGACCCACGGGCTCTGCAAGGTAAGCCCTCCCTGTGCCGAGGGGCCTGTGGGGGCTGGGGCTTATTGCAGCCTAGCACTTTAGCAGGGTTAAGGTAGCAGGGTTAAGGAAAGGCAAGGCTGTCCCTCCAGTGCCACCCAGACATCCCACCAGGGTAAGAGGTGCTCGGCAGCACCAGGGGTCTGTCTGAGCAGCTCAGGGGGTGGGCACAGACACCTCTGCCCCCCGTGAAGCCCCATGCCCTCCGTGCCCACCCGTGCAGCCGACAGCTCCCAGAGCCCCCTGGAGCACCCAGGGGCTGCAGGGACCACAGCCCCACTGCTGCTGTCCCGGGTGGGCGCAGGGGCTCCCGCAGGCCTGCCCATCCCCTGCCCATCCTCCACGCCAGTTTCTATTCCCCGCCAAGTTTCATTTTCAGAAACGCTTCCTGACGTCAGCTGCCACAGCCGGCTGCACCTCAGAGACAAGCGCGGGAAGGGAGGGGGGCAGGGACTCATCGTGAGCCAAGCCCTGGGAGGTGCCCAGAGGCACTAAGAGACCAGTATTTCAGGGACATTGTGCACTGCTTCATGGAAATTTTGGTAAGTACCACAACATACGTGGAAAACAGAGGGAGAGGGGGAGAGTGTACCCAGAAAAAAGGGATTGTGAGGGGACAAATGGCAGGGAAAGGAAAAGTAAGAAAAAGGATAAAAAGCAAGGGATGGAACCTGGGGATGCAGGGGGGGTTGGCCTCCTTGTTTCCAGTGCCCAACAGAAGGAGCTGTTAGAGGGGTTCTGCCAGCAGCACAGGCTTCTCCAGAACCCATTTCTTTCACACCCACATGTGTCAGAAGCACCAGGTGCACAGAGGCAGCACAGCCAGCAAGACCAGGCTTTTAGAGGTACAGCAATGATCTTGGACCAAACAGGTGGGGAGAGACAGGAGAACACCAAAGTCAGCTTGAACTAACACAGCAATGTTAACTGTAAATCTGAAGACTGTTATTTTTCCCCCCCTCTAGGGTTTTGTGCATTAACAGAAGGATTTCCCTCACCTAAAACAATGGGTATGTATTGCTTTCAGAAAATTTGTATTTATATATGTAGCAATTTGCTTTTTAATATCTGCATTTTAAGGATTCCTCTCTAGTGGGGAACTAATCAGTACTCTGTCCAAACCCCTCCAGTTTAGAGAACCCAGCCCTGTCAGTTCCCATAACCTCATCACATCATTCCTTCCCTGCAAACATTTGGGTTATGTCCGTGACTCCCTGTGAGGATCATTTCCAAATCTCCTTCACAGTTTCCTGCTTTGCTAATTTATTAGTTTTGTGCCACTGAGTGCTTCTCATTAAGGTTAAGGATGCTCTGCCATCAGAACTGACATATTTGTGAAGTTGAGACATGCTCTCTCACTGTGACTGGTAGAAAGAAACACTAATCTAGCATTTGGTGTGGCCAGTTTTGCAGGGAATGTAATGCCTTGTTTTCAGTTTATGTTACTAATATCCAATTTAAACTTCTAGATTACAAAACATTACCTGTGAATGACTGGGATGAGAACCACGTCAAATGCTGGCTAGAAACTACTGGAATCAAGAAAGAATATGTAGAAAAACTCCACGCAGAGGAGGTGACAGGTCCAGCACTAATGGAATTGGATGAGTCTTTCCTCAAAGACATAGGTATGAAGAGAGGCCAAATCCAGATCTTAATCTGCAAGAGAAACGAACTTGTGCAGCTCCAGGACAAGGCCCAGCGAGCCAGGAATTCCAGCAGCAGAACGCCCGACAGAAGGGAGGCACAAACAGACCCAGCGACCTCCAGCAATGCCCCTGCTCAGAGCACGCCAGGGGCAGGCAGCTCTGGTGCCACAGGTACAACCAGCAGTGACAACACACCCCCCACTTCTGCCAAGAGGCAAAGAGGTAAAAAATCCCAGCTTCAAAGCCCTGAAGAAGTTTTGGAGCTCAGAAACTGCCGACCCTTTAGAATTCAGGATGCTGATTTCAAGTATGTGAAAGACACAGTTCTTGCTCCAGAATCAGGAGTCAATGATTTAATCACTCCTTGCCATGAATACAAATCTTTTGCCATTGCTGCAGAACTGAACAAAGACCAACTGCAATCAAAATTTGCCTCTGAAGTGATAAGATTTGCTTCAGCCTGCATGAACATCCGAACAAACGGCACCATCCATTTCGGTGTCATGGACAGTGTTGAGGACAAGGGTTGGAAACACGGGCAGATCGTTGGCATAAAGGTCAAAAAGCGAGAAGACTATGTTGATGCACTGGATTTATATATAGAAAAATGCTTTTGTGATAATTTGCAAGAAATTGCAAGGAAATGTATTCACCCACCTGTTTTTGTTGAAGTGATTTCAAAAGACTCTCAAGAACAAAGATTTGTGGTGGAGGTTGACATTGAACCAACGTCCATCTTAGTGAAGAAGAGCTGTTTTGAAGTGTACTTGCCAAAATACAGTGAAGGCAGCCATAAGGTGATCCTGACCAAAGAGCCAGCTCTCTTCCAGAGAGTAGGAGCCAAGTCTGAGCCTGTACAGCGCAACAAACTCACTGCTTTTATTCAGGCTGTGCAAGACAGGGATGCTCAAAGAGAAACGGCTGAGCTCTCCAGCACACAAGTGCACACAGAAATACCTCAAGATTTAGGGAGAAAGTTATCAATTCTATTAAATGATGGCAAAAGCTACATGGATGATTCCCTACGGTACATCCTTGTCACCAACAGATGTGAAGAGGATAATCTGAACTATATCAACTTTTTAATGCACTTGAACATTTTCTGTGTCTTTGACTTTGATGAACATTCCAACGTGTCAGGGCTGTACAACAAGTACAAAGAGCACCATGAAGCAAGTTCTTATTTTTTACAGGATTTTTTCAATGAAATTAAGACTGACACCCGTCCATCTCAGAAACTGTTTGATCAGACCAGCTGGATATTCTGCAATGGGCGCAGTGACTTCCTCGGGGATGAAAAACCTTGTGATGAGAACACATGGATTAGAACCAAAAAAAAGCATCTTAAGAAAGTCATTACTTGTATCTGTGAGGAAATCCTGCCAGAGAGGTCTTTCATTGTGCTTTTCCTCTTGCTATCACCAGTGCAGAAACCACTTGTGGACACTTTCCAGGAGTTCTACACCGAGATGAATGGCATGGAGTACATCATTTGCATTGCAGAGTCCAGAGAAAATTATGGGAAGTGGGCTAATTTAGCTCAGGCATCCTGCAGCATCGAGACACTGGAACAACGCAGTATTGTGGGCATGAAACTGAGCCACGTAGACTCCACTGTCCAAGCAATGGTGCCTTCCACAGCTCAGCCCAGACACCTGCCCGTGTCCACGGGGGGGGTGTGTACACTGCCCCTGCGGGAAGAAGAGAAACTCTATTCCCTAGAAATCCTCTGTGCTGACCAATGTGATGATATCAAATCAAATCTTTGGACCGAAAAACAAATACAAGAAATTGAACAAAATTTTTACCGAGGGAGAAAAATCATCTGGGAAAACTTGTGGCTTGCTGATAAAAGGCTCTGCGGGGACATCATTGAACGTGAGGCGTGCAAGGACGCCAGCAAGCTCCTGGATGGCATTTTACAGGACGGTGTCCTCAATTACCCCGTGGCCAAACTAAAGATATTTCACCACCCTGGAAGCGGCGGAAGCACAATAGCACGGCAGGTTCTATGGAAAAAGAGACAGCACTTCAGATGTGCTGTTATCAAGACCTCATATCCTCCTTCAACTGTTTGTAACCATGTGCTTGCACTTCGAGATTATGAAGAAAGAGAAATCGCTCGCCGTTTCCCTGTGCTCCTCCTCATTGAGGATTATGATGATGAATACTTTGAAGAACTACAGATTGAATTAGTGGAGGCTGCAGCAACCAGGAAAATTAACACTCCCAAACCTTACTTCATCCTCATATGCTGCAGACGGTGCAATGACCCTGAAAGGCTTTGCAAGGCTTCTCCCCTGGACACAGTTGCTGTCACTCACAAGCTAACAAAGTCAGAGAAAAGTCTGTTCAACACTAAACTTGAAAAACTGAAGCAGAAAGATGTCAAGCCAGAATTCATATTGACATTTGTGCTGATGTGTGAGGAGTTCAGTGACACCTATGTGTCAGACTTGGTGGCACACATCCTGCAAGGCATAGACCTCCATTCTCGGGACACCTGCCTCATGCGCTACGTGGCTTTGCTCAATTGTTACGTACCCAATTCCTACGTTTCCCTGTCACACTGTGAGGCCTTTCTGGGACTGGGGGCATATACAGAGAGTAAAGCAAGAGCATATGATTTCAAACATCGCTTGAGTGAACAAGCAAGAATGATTTTTATCGAGCTAAGGGAAAGTACCACTTATATTTCATCTGTTCGGATCATACACTGCCTGGTTGCAAAAGAAATTCTGCATCAGCTTTCAGGGACTGAATCTCAAAGTCAACTTGCAACAACTCTTCTTCAGGAAAAGACATTGTTTGAAAACAGATTTGGACGGGAAGAATTCATAAAGTTTATCAGACATTTGTTTATTCGACGTGATAAAAGAAGCAGGGGTGACAATACTGACACTCTCTTCTCCCCCTTCATTGAACACGTCTGTGAAGCTGAAGACTCTGAAAAAGCTATTGCTGTTTTAAAAGCTGCATATGAACTCTTTGGAAAAGATGCATTTTTTGCCCAGCAGCTTGCCAGACTAAATTACAGCAATGAAAAATTTGAAGATGCAGAACACTGGGCAAGGGTTGCAAAATCTCATTTGCCAAATGATTCTTATATTTTAGATACAGAAGGTCAAGTCTACAGGAAATGGTTTAGTTTTACTGTGGATAAAATGACGGAGGAGGACACCCCTGAAAGGATCATTGAGAAGATAGAGATCGCTCTTAAAGCCATGAAATGCTTCAGGGCTGCACAACAGGCTGCCAAAGCAGAACGAGAAACTATGAACAACGCCGGCTATTTTGGAGAGGTAGAAGTAGGGTGCAGGCTCCTTCGGTTCCTGTCCACGGTGCCCGTGTTCCGCAGAAGTGCGGAGGGGGAACACACCGAGCTCGTCAAATACCTCACCACAGACTACATTCCTGAAGAGATACAGAGAACATGGGGCAGGCTGCACTCCCGTCTCAAGGGCTTGCGCCAGAACCTCTACGTCGCTCTGGAATGGATTTCAGAAGAACTAAGTTACTTCCAAACGGATAAAAATCAAGAGAAGGATGATGAAAATAATGAAAAGGAGGAACAGATTTATAATCCTAGGAAATGGCTAAAAAGACAGTCTGAGGTATATGCCAAGTTCTTCATCTCAGCCTCGCTCATTGAGGAGAGCAACAATGGCCCTGAAACCCAGCTGATCAGAAGCATGAGTATTTATAAGAGCGGGGGAGGAAATGTCACCAATATCCTGTCATTCTTAACAGACAAGAAAGAGAACAGGTCAGCTGAAAAGCTGGAAAGGATCCTTAGTTTCTATACAGAAAACCCCCTGAGGGACAGGCTGGAAGACAATGACCTGATCAATTATATTTTGTGTCACATTACACTGGCCTGCTTATCACCAGGATCAGCCAAACTTCTTCCACTGCAAACTCTTCGTGAGCTCAGTCTAAGATTCGTCAAAGCAAAAAGATCATTTCCACCAAGTGCCTATTTTTTGCTTACCCTGCTGTACTGGCCTGATGAGGCACTAGACAAAGAGCCTAATCCAGATAAAGATGAAATTCTAATTTCAGCACTTCAAACCCTGAAACGTTTATATGACATCAAGGTGAAAGATGTTCCTACCAGAAAGAAAAGAATCTACACCCACTTTTTTCTGGGAAAGGGTTATGGTTTAATTAAGATTGTGCACAAAACTAAAATTGATAAATTAATTATGGGATCCTTAGATGAGAGGAGAATGAAGTGGCTACATGGAACCGTGTGGAATATTCAGAAGATTCGTGACAATCTCAAAAGAGTTTCTGGCTGGACCAAGGACAGGAATTTGTTTATACGCGGTCACGTGAAGGAGCATCGTATCTTGCCACTTCACCATGAATCAGTGCCCTCGGGAAATGAAAACGTGACCTTTTATTTAGGCTTTTCCTTTAATGGGCTTGTTGCTTTCAATATTGAGGTTGAAAACGATGCAGCCTGCAGCAGAGCCTAAGGCAGGCAGCACTGTACCAGCATGCACTGTGCTCTCAGAACATACAGCACTGGCAGTGTCCACTGCCACACCTGAAACAAGTAACTGCTTTCAAAAACTATTCCTCTTCCCCCCAATATTCAGAGAACTGAGCTCCAGAATAAAACAGGTATAGTGGGGATCCCTTTCTTCTCAACTCACTTGTTAGGATTTTAATTTCTGGGTGGTCTTGATCAGTAACAGAATTTGTCTGGTGTAACATTTTTCAACCTGAATCAGCATCAGACACATTAACTGCTCTGGCTGTAACAGACTTGGCTCACTGACACATATAGTGGATGAAATACAGCAACCCATCAACTGCAAAGTCAATATCCAGGAGAGAAGCAATTTTAAAGCTGACTTGGCAGACATAAGAACTCATCAAAAACAGGTCTCAAATTTTATCTAACTCCATTGCTCCTCTGTGTACATATTACCTTATTAGATATATCTCTGTCTGGGTGGGGTGCAGACACATACGCAGTTAGGACATGGATAACATAAAATATTATTTGTAAGCACTGTTATGAGTCCATAGTCCAAACATTTCCTGCTCTGGGTGAAATGTTTTTACATTATCATACAAGAACTGTATACAGAGTACAGGACTCAAATTTATATCCATGCTTTGAAACATGCAAAGGAATTTGTTTTTCAGCACTGTTTACAATGATTGTGTCACACTGTTTCTAATAATAAAACTGCCTGATATTGTTGGAGTTTTGCATTTTTTAGGATACTGTAACTACAATAGCCAGAAAACCTGTCATATAACTTTTTTTATCTAATAAACTTCCTTTATGAAGAATTACCATTTCTACAAGCACTTTATTACCCTACCTGAAGATGTAGTTCTAACTGTAGCAAGGTATGATTTGCTTTTCCGACTTCAGCCATGATCTGGGCACAGTCAAAAACTGTAAAAGGAACTGCAAGCCACTGTGAATTCAGAAGAAACAGGATGGAAACAAAGGTTACTATCTAGTGCAAGCCTTCACCTTCTGGCCTCAGGGAGCAGAAACAATTGCAAGGAGCTGGAGAGGAAGGAAAAGCCCCTCAGCCCAGATAAGAGAGGAATGTTTGAAAAGTTAATTGGGCAAAGGCACTTTCCTAAGTCTAGCATGGGCATAAGGATGGCTTCAACCCAGAGCAGGAACAGGATATGGGAGCTTACTGAACAGCCCAGCAGTGAAGAGCAAAGCATTAGCTGTTTAACAGACACACAGCCTGCTCAAATGCTGTGGCAGAAGCACAGGTTTTGTTTTCAAAGAGAAACTGTTACCATGATGAAAAATTAAAGCTAGCTTGGCCAAAAGGGTCTTGCTTTTCAAATATACCCATTCCTACCTCTAAGAAACTAAAAGCTTAGATGCAAACTCTTTACATTCCTCCCCCCCCCCGCCGAAAAAGAAGATTTAGGAAAAAAGTCCAAACTTACAGATGACTCTTGGGGTCCCACGTTCCAAACACAAGCTGCAGAGGCTCCCAGGGCAGCAGGCACAGGCCCATCCTTTCCAGTTCCTACCCAGTCACATTCCCACTGGGAGGCTCTAACCAGCCAGACAACACCCCCCTTGCTGTAGCCAATGTCAGGACAAAGCAGTCCCCATCTTCCAAACGCTGCCTCACACTTCCCTGGAGCCAGAAGGGCCAGAGCACAAACACCCGTAAAGAGCTTGTGCACAGCAGCATCTTCCCTGCAGGGTCTTCTACTCAGTGCTAAGCAATCCAAGATGCCATCAACTGTTCCAGGTAGCATTAAAATATGGATTTATCTTCCTTTTACCACCTCTCTTCAAAATTAATCTGGGAGTAAAGAGTTGTAGGTAAATGAGCCCAAAGCAGCCTAGCACAGTAATCCATTCTCATTCCGTACTCAGGAGGCACAAGGACACACCTTCCAAGCCATCTCCTCTCTGCAGGGTTTTGCTAGGAAAGGGTTTAGGACAGAGCATGTCCCAGCACACCTGCTCCACCAGCTTTTATGAAAATGCTGTTGGAAACTTCTCTTCCATGCTACTCCAACTCTTCCAATTTCAGTAGTCAAATTTTTTGTAAAGTCTGCTCAGCAGGACAGCAAATCAACAGTAAAGGGAAGTTACATGTTAAGAAGTCAGGACTCACTTGCTTATCTCCACTTTGTGTTAAGATAAAGTTCACATAAGTCTTTGCAGCTTACAGACATTTAAAAATCTGGTACCAAGTTATTCACATCATATTTGCTGCAGAAATAATTTAAGTAGATTCTCAAGAAAAAACAACCCACAGAAACAGAGGTTCACTTCTTTAATCAGAGACTGTTACAAAGTGGTTACGCATTACAGATATGTGCAATGATCCACTGCTGAAGCACACAGTTCATAGAAGGTTCCCAGTGGGTGCAAATGATGTTTGCTCCATATTTTCTTTAAATCGTCATTGTAAACTGAATGCTATAAAATTAAGCTAGTTATGTTACTGTTATTTGCATGCATTAAAGTGATGCACATACTTACCAGTCTCTCACTTTCTCCAATTAAATTCAACATCAGTATTTTGCCACCACCTGTCTTTTGAAAAAGATCAGTAATCCCAGCCCTTTCATACCACTTAGACAAAAGCAGTATCAAGTTACAGAAAAAACCTTCACCACACACTAATTTCTGTGGCTGTACTGCTATTGAGGGGGGACACAATTCACTCACGTGCTTAAAGGTGCTTTATGAAGGTACTAAAACCAGCTTGGAGTTTGCTCTGTTTGGGTTCACTGCACAGTGTCCAGAAACTCTGAAGGGCCCATTCAGAATCAGCAAGAAGTCTAAGGAAATAGTGGGAAATGACAGCCTGTTCCATATATACTGTACCAGAACTGGGAGGGAAGAGTGCTGAGCCAGGTTAGACTGCACAGCTGCTCTAATGGTGTATCAGAAACTGAGCTACAACTTGATACTGCTCACCTGGTAATCAAAGCTCAGATTTCTAGTATCATTCTGGTTCCATCTCAAAAGAAAATAAAGTTTGTTTTACCAAAAGAAGTACTGTAATTACTTGCCACTACAAGTTTCACCAAGAGATGCTGTTGTACGAGAGTTCTGTTAGGACCCACCCTGGAGGAATGCCCTTGTTTGTTGGTAAGACACCATGGAACACGCTGTCCCCATTAGTTACCCCACTGACTGCCAGCAGTGCATGTGGGCACCCAGCCACGGTCACAACCAGGACTTGGTGAGGTAACTGAGCAGCCAAGAGCCAGCACATCCTCAGTCTAACTCAGTCTCGAGGGCCACCATGGGGTTTCTAAGGAATACAGATCCATTCTGTTAACAGGACAGTGGCCTCACAGCCAAGCATCCCTACTGCTTGTGCACACCTGCCGTGAAGATTAAGCAAATACAGGTAAAGTTTTAAGTTTTACTCTGTAGGACTTCCCTGTTTTTTCCTGCTAGGGGGAAGCACCTACGCAACATTAGTCAGCAATTTGCCTGCAGGTAGTTTTGCAGACAAAGCAGTTCAGTGTGAATTACTGAGAAGGGATGCAGAGAAGATGGCAGAGATGGGCTGCAAGTGTAACTGTTCTCAAACCCGGGCAGATACAGTCCCCTGGCAACGGTGTTTGCCTGAGGACTCGTGCAGACCTGTGTAAGAGTTCAGAATTCAAACCAGGCAATACCAGGGGAAGTGGCAAGTCCCTCCTAAACACACTGCAGAGCCCTGAGATGAGCTGCACAACTGAAGTGTCAGGTCAGCTCCCACGTTACTGTGACCCTCCCAGTGCCTCCTGGCTATGGAATTATCCATCCTCAGGGTGTGCTAACATGGCATTAAAAAGGGAATTAAAAGCACAGTGCTGCAGCCCAGCATCTATGCTTTGTGCTACAGCACAGAAAGAGTTTTAATCTCCTGTGCTGATATGCCGACATGAGATACATAAAGTGTAAATAAAAATAAAGGTATGCAGCCATTCTGGAGAAAGTTGCATCTTTTATCCAATCACAAAGAATCTCTCCTATTTTCTTTGAACGAGTAAAATATTCTATAAAATAATAATAAAATGCCAAAATATCTGAGAATATGGGATAGGACAGAAGTAAAACAGAACAGCTGGACAAAACCACATGTGTAAGTAGCCTCTGAAGTGCTGAAATGGACTAACAAAAATCATAATTTAAAAAAGCAAATAAGAACAAGCTTCTGGATTATAGGCCTAACAAAGTAAAAATCTGTTGGTAGGAAATGGTAATTAGTAACAGCTAAAGAAAATGGAAAGATTACATTACTGCTATGGAGTCTTACAAACAGAAATGCTTAATCCCCAACATAACAAACACAGGACCCTGTTGGTTTGCTCATAAGAGCCAGTCTCTTTAGTAACAGGTTACTGAGGTGATTTCAACTTCAGATCATCACACTTTCCAGTAACATCAAGGGATATTTGTTTAGGTTCTGTATTAAATTTTCCTTAAAGATGCTTGCAGGTATTTATTACCTGCCCACAAGCACAGTTAAATGCATTACAGATCTTCCAAAAAAATCTAGATGTTCACTCACTACTGAAATCAGTAGTAGATAACAATCACATTTCAGAGACCAAAATTCCCCTCATGTATTTAAGTGGTATCATTTGAACAAATTATTTCAAATAGGAACATCAGGTACTTACAGATTAAACTAACCTGTACTGGCAGTGCTGTGGAATTTTTCTTCTCTACCAGTAAGTAGCAAATGCTGAAATTCTGCTGCTAGTTAACAGAAACACAAATTGTATTAAACCAAGGTGTTTAACCCATAGTTTAGCTTTTTAATAAAAAAAAAAAGCAAAAAAAAAAAGCTGCCAAACTTCAGTTATTCAATTTGTTGCTTAAGAAAAGCACATGAAGTAAAGGCAACTATAGAAATACTTTCAATTTGCCCTTGCTTTTCTGATATTTTTCATACATAACCCGTAAGTTTAACAAGATCATCCTATTGCCTACCACAAACATAAAGGAAATTAAAATACTTACATTGCCAGGTTCCTTCATTAAAGTCTCAGAAAGTGTGTTTTCTTACTCTGGACTTTACAAATGAAAGAGCAAAATGTATTTTCTTCCACTTAAATTTATGAGAAAGAAACTAAAGAATTCAGTGCAAGTAACAAAATGGAAAAAGATAAAGGAGAAAACTCTGCATGATACCTTTGACTCAAAGCATTATGTAATTTTTCAAGTTGGGAGGCAGTGAAATATCTTCCCCTGGTTGTATTGCAATAATTTCTGGTAATTCAAAATTGCTGTCAGCAAAACCCAGTTATTCATACTGGGCAGCAGAACCTGAAATTCTATACACTCACACCCCCCCCCCTCTTTCTGAATAGCACCTGGGAACATGGTAAAGATTTAGACAAAATATAAGGGAAAAAAATTGAGATGTCAGAACCTTGAATCTTTTATAAGGCAGCAAGACCTTCTAAGACCAGAGACCTGCTTTAGCTGCTAGAAACAGACTTTTTAGCAAGGCTTTCAAACTCTCAAAGTTATGTGCTTTTTTGCTTTTAGTTAAGATGATATTGGCGTTAAAACTCTATTTTCTCAAAACCTTTTCACTCAAGAAAGAAAACCCTTAAGGTAAGTTGAAAGCAGTATTTATGGAGAAGTTCAATTCCCTACCATTCTAACAGCAGGGCTGCTGACTGTCCCTACCACAAGGAAGCCCCTAAGAATGTCAGAGGTTACTGTGAGCCTGTTCAGAAGGTGCCAGGGCCTCACTATCCACAACAGGGACCAACCCTCCCAGCTATTCACACAGGGTCAGTCAGAGCTGCCTGCCCAGGATGCTCAGAATGAATCCCAAGCATAACCCCTGGATCCTGCAGTCAGGGCAGGACACAGCTGGCTGCCAAAGCAGCAGCCTCCAGTGCCCAGCTGCCTCAGTCACAGCTGCACAAGACTGGAGGAAAGCTGCATTTCTTCCAGCCCAGTCTTCCTGGCAATCTCTGCTCTGACAATCAAGACTCACTAAGCTGCTGCTTACAGGGTGCAAGAAAACTCTCACCAGGCGTTTCTCAGACCTTCCCAAAGAATGTTACACACCTCACACTTTAGTATCACTTCAATTCCTCCTGATCCCTTCAATGGCTGCCTCAAAACCTCCCTAGCCCTGAACCACGTCCCCAGCCCTGCTATTGCAGACCATGTGGCAGTCACCAGTAGCTGCACTGTTACAGAACCCAACCACTGCCACTGTTCCACTGCTCTGAGTATTTTGATTGCAAGCACACAGATCTAAGTCCTCCATGTGTGGTGTGTACTTTATTTACCACATCTCCCATCAGCTTTTCTTGTTTAAAAGAGCAGGTGAAAACTTATCCGATTTAGCACAATATCAGTATCTCCTGCCCCTTAAAATAAGTCAGGTATCTCTATATAAGCTTAAAAAAACCTGAACTCCACAATCTACCTCTGTTAATATGTATAAAAGTCACTAAAATATTGTCATCCTTAAGAAAAGAAAATTCACAGTGTGATGTACAACTCTGTGATCCACAAGCTGCTGCAGTGAGAGCTGCAATACTGGAATGCAAGGAGGAACACACTTCATCCCTCAAAATAAAGGCTAAATTCTTTTAACTATCCCCTTTAGATCCACACAAGGAGGCAGGGAGGAACATATCACTCAGAAAACTTCACAAAAAGAGCGAACCATGAACCATTTACACTAGATGAGAATTTTACAAGTTGTTTTAAAGATATGACAGGGCAGCTGGTCTAATAGCTGAGCAGGCACTCCCAGCAAAAAGCATCCTTGTGACTACAAGGACAGCAGCACTTGCACGTGTCTCTTAAGCCCCCCAAAAAAGGCCAAAGAAATATGCATGTCATTACTTGCTGCAAATTTAAGGACACACATCAGAGTAACACCGATGTGATATGTCAATGCTACCAATTCCCAAGGAGAAGAGAAACAGGCCCTGTCCCATCCAGTCCTTTTAGACTTACAGAAAGGACGGGAATGTCAAGGGGGAAACGAAAGCAGCGTGAACTGCCTACCAGAAATTACAAGCAGTATTTGCAGTGCAGCAGGAAAATCCAGTGAAAAAAACCTTTAATTCACCCAGCAAGATCAAATGCATCTTTCAGAAGTAGGTAGTGTAAACTAAACTTATTGGAATTGTTTAAGAGCAGCTTTAAGGACAAAAATCCCATAGCAACACAGTGCTGAAAAATGCTCCATTTTGCTCACAAAACATGCCAAAACACAAAGAAATGGTTCATTTGCTCTGAAGTATTAGTACACAGAGGTTAAACAATGACACACTGAAAACAGGAACTGCATTTTGGAGACTTTTAGTCCATGAACATGTCAAATTTGTTATTTTCAACAAAAACAGATAAAGCAATCTCTCGGAATTCAGAAACTTTCAGCTCTCACCAGGGTAGCAATTATAAGACACAACCCAAGTGTGGATCTAAGCAGGTCCTTCCCTGGACACAAGACAGCACAGGTATCTGAATTTTAGCTTTCTGTGCTCCACAACAGGCTGAACAAGAGCAGCTGGATAAAATCCACCTAGTGCTGCATCGGGCCTAAAGGGAAACTGGAAACAAAGGTCAGGCATTTGAAATTTGCCTATTTTTCATTTTGAGTCTCCAAGACATTCAGATAACTTAAAGCAAGAAGTACAAGCCAGAGGGCATATTTTGGGTTAAGCAGTTTCCTTAGACATTGTAGGGAAATAAGAACTAAGCCAAATGATCCTAATAAACTAAGGAAGTGGACAAATACTAGGTTGAAGAGTTGTTCTCATCTTCACTGTTATTGGGAGAGCACCACAATGAGAATTAGAAATTAAGGCCATGCTCAATAACCATTTTGAAACAGTTAACAGAGGACATGTCCATTTTCCAGTCACACTGGGTGATTTAGGGGGGCCTTCTCCAGGAAAAATGCAAAGGCCAGAGTACAAAGAAGGGTACAACAGGAATGTGCAATCACTCCTCTATGTTAAGAATTACAATTCTATCCTTAAATTAAAATTACTGAAAATCCCACTGGGGGTCTTGACTTAGCAAAATCTTGAAGAAATGAGACAGTGTATGCTCATAAAAAAACCCCATAAATTCTTAAAATCTAAAAAAAAAATATGCAAAACCAGACTCCCATATTTGTTTATTTTCTATTTCATTGCTGATAGGCTGCAAGACTTCCTTGGACAAAACCTGCTCTTCTGAAGCTGAAGTTGTCTTTAAGCAACCTCAAGCATTCAAGGCCAATGTATCTGCAATAGAGTGAGCAGCTTTTCCTTCATAAAAGGGGAGAATTTTTTGCTAGTCACTCTGTTAGAGAAGGAACTTCAAATAAACATAACTAAGCAAATTCTGAATGTGCAACAGAATTTCACAAGGTTTCAAAAAAAGTGCTGTGACTTTCACTATTGTTGCAACAGTCAAAATATTGTTGAGTTTGGCGTATTTCAGAGTGATGAAAAGGTTCTTCCTGAAACTGAAACACTGAAAAACCTGCAACTTCCATTTCTCACTCTTCTATTCCTTGTTACCAACTGGGATCGCATCTCTGGTTCTTCCCAGGGCTCTACATTAATATTTGCTGAGGTGCAGCTCACGTACAGCAGTGTCACCATCTCAACCTTCTTCAAAGGAACTGTACTCTACAATTTGGGCTACACATTTTGGTGACTAGTCACTCTGCCACTTACTAGTTAAAACCTATTTTAAGCACCTCAATAGACACATCTCCCCAGAAGAGGAAACATTAGTAATTGGTATTTACACGCCACTAATTCAGACTACACAAAGTCAACACTACCAGGTCCAGGAACAAATACAGCACAAATGCAATGCAGGGAAAGGTGGGGAGGGGCAGTGTGGCTGAAGGACCACCTGAGCAGCCTCAAAGGAAATGCATTCCAAGAGAAAAGGTACTCAAACATCTTAAAACAGATTCCCTCCCACTAAGACTCTTAAAACCACAATGATAATGAAAAGATAAATATTAATATAGAGCCCATCTACCAAAAGAGAATAAAAAACCTAAATTAAAATAAATTTAGGGGCCTTCACCAAACTTGCTGCAAGTTTGGGGACATAAATATCCAACAGCCATAAAGCTGTGAAAGCCCCCAGAATGAATAAAATAAATCCCACTTGCCTCAGACTGAACAGGGCAACACTGAGACTCTGCCTCAGCCTGTCCTATGGCAGGGCTATAGGAAGAAGAAAAATTTAAATTTTAGAAAAAACATGACCCAATTAAGTGAAAGACATGCATTCAAAGTTAACAAAATTCCAGTGATCAAGCAAACAAAAGAAAATGACTGCTATAGCCCCTCTTTTGTTAGGCCCAAACAGTATTTTTTGAACTTGTAGCTATTTCTGAATTGGACACTTTGGTTTGCTTTGTATCTTGATCAATGGAACATCAGTCAGTTCTCTTGGGGCGTTTTTCCCATAACTGATAGTACTTAGTGTACTAAGTCATGAAAAGTAGAGTTAAAGATTCCATCAGCCACTGGAAATGTTCACCCTTGTCTTAGTGTTTATGTAGAAACTAGACCAGTACAATTATTAAGACATTTACTATTAAGTGTCATTAGTTACCATTTTAAATTGCAGCCCCAGATCATGGACTGGTATATCAGTCTTAATTTAACTGAAGGTCAAAATGCCCTTCAAGCTGTTCCTAAAACTAATCTTTTTTACCTCATTTTTTACCTTGTATGCAGAATTCTTTGATTCCTACAGAATAACTGTGGGTTATGTATCCCCATTCAATTTTATCCAAGGGAATAAGTTACACAGTTCTGTGTAAGTGCTGTTCAAGAGCTCCACAGACTAAAATACTGGCAGAAACCACAGAAGGCAGATGCAGCTGAATGTGTTTCTAGAAGCTTGTTTATACTCTCCCATGCATGCACAGAGCGAGGAATTGTTATCCACTGTTATTAGATACACAGCCCAGCCTTAAATTTATTATCAGCACCTAAAATCTCATCTGTGGGGAAAAAAAAATCATCTAAGTCTCAGAAGAAATTTTTAGCCCACATAAGCCAGGTAAATGGTCAGTCCTTTATTTAAAGTGACGCTTGCCAAAGGCAGAGAGCCATTCTAAAGGCAGTATGAAACAGTCACATCAAGACTTCTTTAAAACTAGCCTGGGCTTTTTCAAGGTTCTTTCATGCCAGTCTCATCCAATTTGCCCTAAAGGCCAGCTGTTAATCATATTATGAGAACATGCATAAAGTAATTTAGAACCTTTCAAACAAGCCCTAAATACCATTAATTCTGGCATAGTTTTTGCTAAACACATTTTCCCACCTTGTCTGAAACTCTCTTGTAATTTTCTGTATTCAACATTTGCACTACATTGCAATTCAAGACTGACCAAAATGCCCTTGCAATATTAACCTTACTGTAAGATCTGCCATGGCAAATTTGGGCAACAACTGAAAACCAAAGCTTCTGCCTATGTAATTACATCATTAGAGTCCTGCAACAGATAGAAAAGAGAGATGCTTCTCTGTAATCATGAAGGTTTCTGCCATCTCTTTCCAGGCAGAGGTTAACTGAAGCAAAAGCCTGTTTCCATGGCTGTCTTACACTGGGGATCTTGCTGGCACAGCCATGCTGATTACACTTGGTTCTATAACCAAGTCTTAGTCTTTACACAAGCAATTATTACATTCCAAGTAGTTTTCCTCTTTTTGGGTAAATGCACCATAAATCCAACTCTCTGAACATTAAGAAGCAGTATCCAAAGAAATGAAGGAAGGGACCAACAGACAACACAGGCACTGAAATACCTGCCTGTTTACAGAGGAGCCAAACGAGAGACAAGAGTAGCCAAAGGCAGCCACATTGCAGCTCTTATAGCACAGGAATGACAGGAGCAGGAAAGTGAGTACCCACGTGAAAATCATGGAAAAAATTGTTCACCTGCTTGTATGTGAGTACCAATGAAAAATATTGTGGCAGTACTTACTTGAGGGATTATCATAACGTTACTACTAATCAAAGATCAGTCTCAAAATGCATCCAAGCTTTAAGTCTATGCAGTATTAGCTACAAAATTGTACCATTATCAGGACAACGAGACATTCACTATTTAAAAGAGGGAAACTCTTAATTAATACAACTTGCAGAATATGCTGAGTTAACAGTACATGCAGTAAGGTTTGATCCCAGGAGAAGTAGGGGTCTGAAAACAACATACAGAAAGTTATGGAAAGACATCAGAGGGAGAAGGGATTTGCTTGACTGGGGCAGGAGGGCAAAGCATCCTTACAGCAGCAATATGATCTTCAGGAAAAGCAAGAACTTCTACAGTATTACAAGCAGTAGTTAAGATCACTTTATAATGTATGAATTTTATGTGTAGTATTACAAAAAGGATAAACATAAGACATTGTCATCATCTCTGCAGTGTTGTGTAATAATCCTTATTAAGTAAACAGAAGAAAACCAGAGTATAAAAGCATTGCCTCAGCAAAACAGTTTTATCTGTTAGACTTATGTATAAAGCAAGATGAAGAGCTAACAAAAGATCTGACATCAAGGCCCACTCAGCACATTTGCAAGCCAAATACTGCACATCTGACAGGTGATCAGCAGATACCAGTGATCAGAGAACTGCTTCTCAACAGAGGCTTGGAGTTATGGTCTCAAAACTGCTAAATGCTTCAGAGAAAGTGGCTGGCAATTCTTAATGGTTACACTAAGGCCATTCAGCTGTAATTAGATTGCACTGGATACTCTTGTGCTTTTATAAGACATTCTGATACCCCAGGTCAGAAGCTGAGACAACGTAGTATTTCAGCTGTACTGTATTTTTGCATTTTTAAGAGACAGTACAAAGCCACATGAAGTACTTAAATGCAGTTAAAACCCCCAAGACTTTGAAAACACAGAGCCATAATGCTCAGTAATACAATTAATAAAAACCTCCACCACCTACAAAAACATCTATGGAACACAGTGACACAAAAATACTGATAATCTTTCTAACCTCCCCTAGAAGAGATATCCCCATCAATTAAATTGCACAGATAAGGCTTGAGGCTGGAACATGTATTTAAAGTTGACCTGCAAATGAAAAAATTCACCACTCCTTTTTTCCCCCCCTCTGTTGTGAAGAGGCCAGAGAAGCTCTCACTGCCCTCCTCTCCAAAAAGTCTATCTCGACATTCTCACTCTCTTCAGAAATACAGCACAGTAACACAGTGATGCCAGACATTCAGAGAACTACAACCTTAGCAGGAGTTTATCACTCTGCTCTTATAAACAGATAAATGACTATTTCATAAGGGAAAGCCTCTCTGATAAAAAGGTCTCTTACTCCAGACACTTTCACTGAATGGCTCAAGATAGGAACTCAGCCAACATCTGACCATAGCACACAAGAGATGGTTACAGATAGTGCAACTTTTAGAGACCGTTGAGACACTTCTGAACATTCTCAACGTTTAAAATACAGCATGTACTACATTAGTCTTGTCTGTTCTGCCTCTTTTGTACACTAACAAGGTCAAGCTACTATTTCTCTTTTGCAGGTCAACTTCAATACATCAACTAGAAGTCACTCACCCATGTGACATGCACCTAAGCTTCTAGAAAGCTAAACCTAGAAGGCTTCTGAAATTCATAGGCATTTACACATTGAAAAGGGTCAGTGAAAGAGTGGCCTGACAGGACATACCTGGCACTAGGATGTACCTTAGAGTACTTTCACATCCTGCAAGTACGTGCCAGGACTAGAAATCAATTAAAATTTATTGAGGACGAGAAAGCACAAATAAAGAAACATATGCATCAAGAGAAGTTACAACCAAGAGTTAGGATGTGCCTCCTGCAGCCTCAGTTTTGAGGGGTCCGTTAATAAGTGTACAGGTCTTTGTCTACTCAGACATACAGCTAAGGAGTGACTTTTTAGAACAAGGAATTCAGATTTTATCAAAACAGCACCAATAACTGTGTTCATTACACCAATGGCTACCACAGCATGCATCTGTACAAACCTTTCAGGCAGTTGTCCACAGCTGGTCACGAATAAAAAGGCATATAAGCTTTTCTCCTCTTTTATTACAATGAAGTTTATAACAGTACAGAAAAGTCACATGACCTTAGTGGGTCAGTTTACTTAAACCCTGGAACAGGAGGAACTCTAAATACATTAAATATTGTTACAAGTTCAGACTTTAATGTACAAGTAGTTGGGAACAGTTACAGCCCTCACCAAACTATGTTGGGGACGTGAAGTCCAACAGCACTTGAAGTGCTGTGAAGGCATCATTTCACAAATAGCAACGTAACATTACAGAACTTGCCTTTAAGGTGGTATGTTCATGTAATTCCAGCGCCTTCACAATTTAACGAACCATATTTACTATACTTCACTTCTAAAAACCTAGATGAAACATGAAAAAGAAGCCATACAGTATAAATTGCAACATCAGGAAAAGTTCCTGTTATTATTCCAAATAATTTTTCCCATGTAAAATAAGAATGTCCAATAGCTCCTTGCATGTGGGAAGATACTTATTTTTTTTTTAAAGTCACAATGAAGCCTTAATTGACGGAAGCTCGGCTATATTAACAGCACAAGATGAGAAAAGGTTTAATCTCCAAACCTATTAGAGCGTGAGTAGGAGCATCAGTAGCGGCCACCTTGCGACATTACGGGGGGTCTCATTCCCATTGGAGGTCGAGGAGGTCCACTTTGGTACGGGGGCACCATCGGAGGTCCCTGACCGTATGGAGGCATGGCTCCAGGAAGATATCCTGGCATGCCCTGGTGATGAGCACCATACTGACCTATAAACAGAACATTTAAGATGCAAAGAATAATTTTTTTTATTTTTTAAAATAACGAGCAGACGTTGCACTTTGTGAAAAGCTTCACCCCTCCCTGCCAGCATACGCCACTTCGAGTTTTAAAAAGGTTTATAGCAAAGAAAAGAAAGCTGGGAAACGTATGATTACCATGAGGTGGCATGGGAGGTCTCATTCCTTGCTGTTGTGGAGGAATTCCTGGCTGTGGTGGCATCATACCTCCAATTGGTCCAACTGGTGGATTACCCAGGGCAGCCTGTCCTGGTCGAGGAAGATTGCGCTGGTACTTAGGCAGCTGTGCCCTTCTCTCTTCCTAAAACCAGAACACACAACCACAACACCATGTGTTAAAACTCACCCAAAGCAAAGCAAACAGAGGTTCAACAAAGTCGATTACAGGTACTAAACTATTTTAACTACCTTACAAATTCAGAGACTACGAGTAACATTACACAGTAGTACTTCGATTTTCCCCCTTGCCTGCATTAATCCCAGTCAATGGAGTATTTTGCACACAACATGAATTTTGCCCTCCCGAGCTCAACAAACTCTTTTTCTTTAAAAATGAGTCAAGAGAGATAAACGCAAATCTAAAGATACCTGATCTGAAATTAAGGTTCATTGGTTTTATCCATACATTCCATATTCTGACTGCTGTAATAGCACCAAAACCACTTCACACACTGTTCAGTCTTTTGTTCTACACTCATCAGCTATATCTATTCAAATTCAAGCTTAAGTCACATACAGAAAAAGTCCAAATTATATTTTTTTTGAGTGATTTCCTGTAACTAACAAAATTAAGGCACTGAACTGCAGCAAGATCACTGTAATATGCCAGCCATCTCAGTTTCATTAATTCTACAGTTTGCAGTCTCACCATTACTAAAATATACATAACACAGAGCACAGAAGAAATTCCATTTAATCAGCCATACCAGCACAAATTGCATTTTTCAGTACGAACAATGAAAACATTTTAACTTACCAGTGATATATCCTCATCTGGATGGATCAACTTACTGGTTGCACTGGTTGTTGTGAGGGTAGCAGGCTTACTTGTTATAGATGTGGCTGGTTTAGCTGCAGTACTGTTTGTGGTGCTAGTGGTTGAGGCTGTCGACTGGGTGTAAGCAGGGAATGTAGGTTTGGGGGGTTCCGTTGTTGTCGCAGGTGTAGAATTCAAAGGTTTGAAATCCGTACCAACTGGCCCTGGCACAGCTGCTGCAGCCTGTGAAACACAGAGATGGGTCAATACTCATTTCTCAGAGCAGAAGACAACTTAAATAATGATGTCTGTTAGACCTCTGAAACCTTCCAGTGAGATACATAATTATAACAAGCTTGACAAAAGTTCAGCCTTATTGCATACTAGAGCAACTGAAAACAAGACAAAATAAAACCCAGTATATACACATATACACACACACACACCAGAAAATCTAAAATTTGCAGGTCAAAAGCCACAACTAGAAAAAAGGAACAAACAAACAAACAAAAAAACCAAAACCCCACTACGAAAATTTTTATCTCAAATACTGAATTTGGTAATTGTCTAAATCTTTCCTGAACCACTATTTCATGAAGAGTTCCAAGTATAAATTCGTTGTTCTCTCACTAATTATCATACTTTGGTAACCATTAGTTCAGAGTACAGCTCCAAGTGTTAGTTTTCAGTAAAGTTAGGTATTTAAGTAATATTTTAAACCAGTATTTAAGAAAGTTCTATTGTTTCAAGGCTTTTAAGCGTTCTCTGTATAAAAACACCACAGTATTTTCAAAAAGTACTATGCCTATCTACGGAATTTTAATCTCATTTGAGAATCAAGGCAAGCAGATATGAGGTCAACTATAGATTCCAGCAACATATCTTTCCAACATTTTTCTTAAAAAAGCCCTGCAAAAGTCTGCTTTACAAAGCTGTCTCAGAAGACACAGCAATCTCCAAAGCAAGCCTTAGTTATGAGAGAATGCTTGTTTCTAATCACTGCATAGTTACCTGAACTTCCCCATCAAAACAAAAAATTCTAACATTTTGCACATAATGCGAATTAAAAATCCCTACATTATGATGTACCATATTAAACAACATAAACTAAAAAAGCCTTCACCATGCATCAAGCTAACCACTGCCCACTAAAACGCATTTAACTGCTTTCATGCTTTTTTAACCCTTTAGAACCAGGATGTAACATTTTGTTCTTTCGCACTAAGAAAAATTGGGCGCTTTGACACGCTGATTTCTATCAAGATACAACTCCCAATCAAGGGCTCTGCACTTTTACCAGCTAAACATAATCAGGAATATAAGAGAAATTATCTGAAGATGTTTAGTCAATTTTAGATTTTACAGAACGGTCCAAAGGGTTAAGTTGCAAAGCAATTTGTTTTTAACTGTGACTTCCTGCGTACTTGTGCTGTGCTAGGAAACAGAGCGTTAGAAGATGCTGACAGACTTTCTGAATTGGAGGAAGCTGCACTTGAGCTTGTGACAGGTGTCCCCATCTGTAGCATAAAAGAAAGGAAACAGTGAAAAGTCTCCAAACAAATGGGTGGAAAGTATCCACATGAAAGGATTTCTTATACTAAGCCCTTTCTTATAAAGGACTGTGTTTTTGTAAACAAGTATTTTCCCTGCAGAAGTCCAAAATGCAAATAGTACACTATGAAGTTTTCTGCAACATACTTGAAAGCAAGTAAGAACTTCCGGACTTACAAGTGCATTCAATGAGAAGAGGTCACAAGCCACTATCAATTCCCCACTTCCCTCCCCAAAACATTTAAATGAATTTTTTACTCCACTAACTTACTCCTGAACTTTTTCAGTAAAAACCTCCTAATGACGGCAATGTTTAACCAATTTATCAAGGCTGCAGAATAAATCAGTCTATCAATCGGCAGAGAACCCATTATGAGAATAGCTGAGAACAAGTCACATCAAGACCTGTAACTCGGAAATTTTAGGTAGAGTTCTATGCCATCAGACTCCTCTGGCTGACTAACACATCCCTTCACCCACCCAAAGCACCTCTATAAACCACAAACTAAAGGTATTACACAAAGAAGTGTTTTGCCTACTCCTTTCTTCCCCACGTGCTTTCGGAAGTGTTTGGTTTCTCAGCTGTTCTAAGACAAACCCAAGAATCTCTTAGAATTCATTCAAGCACTACACTTCATTAAACTAAAAAATCAGCCCAAGAAACTAAACCGTCATTTCTGGGGCCTTCTCAATAACGACAAGCCACTGTTGAGACGGTGGCACTTTGGAGAAGCGCAGAGCAGCTACTCCAGGCTCTGGGACACCTTACCTGCCCCGCGCTTGGGAAGAGTGGTTTAGTAACTGGAGGCTGTGGGGTGGGGGCTGTGGCAGCAGGAGCCGGAGGCCGGTTAAGAATGCCCGGAGCTGTGACAGGCTGTGCTTGTGTCATTGGGGGCATGCCAGGCCGGGGCCCCACGGGGGGAGGCATACCTGCAACCACAAAGCATTGCCAACGGATCAGGCTCAAGGGAGACAGAGGGCTCCTTTAGAGGATTCTCTTCACAGTGCTTCTTAGAACAATTTCTCACAAGGAAGATGCATTTTTAAGGCAACAGTAAAATAAAACATGACATAAGGTAATGAGCAGTCACCAAGCAATATCCATGCACAGGTAGTAACCTCAAACACTTCAGAGCAGTACTGAATTAAGTTGTTTTCTACTAAAGCTTCAATAACATCCTCAGCACTGCTGGGGGCTGCAGCACAGCAGACAATGACCTTCTGTGATATCCCCACACCTGCACTTAGTGTGCATGGTGCTCTAGGAGAGGGTCACATGGGAAGTGACCAGCTCCCATAGGCTCCATCAAGCAAACCAGCAAATCTCAGTTCATTATCTCATAGCTGCTGGTCAGGTGGAACACCCCAAGAACTTAAGGCTGCTTAAGCTCAAGAAACGTCTCTTCCAGCTATGGTAAGAGAACAAAATTTCAGTTAAGTTTCTTTAAACAGCAGGCTCATTAGTTGGGAAAATCACCAATATTATTCCTCACTTCCCATATTTTTGATCATTACTATTTTTCAGCTGCAGCCACTGACATTAAAAAACAGGGATGAGGAGACACCAGGCAATAAAACAGCCAGAGGATATGCAATAAAAAGATTATACTCTATTTTTCACTTTAACAACAGTATAAAACTCAAATAACTATTTATAATAAATAGCCATAAATCAACCACGTCTGCACAAAAGTGGCTTCTGTGGCAATCAAACCACATCAAGGTGGTGGCACTTATATAAATCCTAAATCTTAGTGGAAATAAATAAATGTAACTCTCACCATAGTACGAGTTCGACAACCCTGACCTACCTGGTGGCATACCAGGCATAAGAGGTGGGATTCCTGGCCCAGGAGGCATCATTCCACCCATTGGCATCATCCTATTAAACAGAAAATGAACACAGGTATGAACACTCACGATAAATTGTTAAGACAATTGGCACACACCTGTACTAGACAAAAAAATAATAACTCCAAGAAGCTCCCAAGAGAGGCAATTAAAAACCAGCTGACTCCACAAGAAATAAAGAAAAACAACCGAAAACCTAATACCCCAAGCCCCAAGAAAATTTGAACTTAAATTTCTTAAGATTTCACTTTCACTATTATGAAATTTCCAGAACTCGTATCTCTCTTGAAATCTATTTCAGGCTACCAGTTGAAGCAAAGTGTTCCAAGAATATCATCTCAGTACACTCAGAAAGTCTGAATGTAGGAAAACCAGCCAGCTCCAGTCACACTGCAGTTGCTGTACATCTGCTGTTACTCCTCTCTGACACCATAAGCGAGTGGCAGAGAACCCAAATCTGTACAACTACCCTCAAAGTATTGATAAAAGCAGAGATCATTGGGTAAGAAAGCTTCTGGAGTTTCAATTATAGTAAATAACCCCCACGTGAATGATAAAGTGGGATTTTTTTTTCTTTTTAATATGAGAGGTACTCATTATAATATCTCTTTTAAAAAGAGATTAAAAAGGTTTTTTTCCTAGATGAATATGTGTGATTCCTTTACAGGGAGCAAGGCAAGTGTAGCCTCAATTTGCCTAATTTTTTGCAGACACTCAAATATGGATTAGGGAAACAAAATAAAGGAATGCTTATTACTTTAGTGAGCAAGATGAACAGATAAGCAACAACCACGTACATCCCAAAGCCCCCCTAAGCAGCAGTTTCTGTTTGTAGGACAGAATCAAGACACCTTCACCACTGCTGTTTAAAGGTCAAAACAACCCCATGAAGATGTGAGCATTCACTCTGCAAGGTCTGAGTTCTACTCTCAGGTGCCACTGCTGGAGTGACCAACCAGTGCAGGAGCAGTAATGATTGGGAACACAGTACCATTCCCCCTTTTTGGGTTGATGGTCAGAGAAGGTAAAGTCAGTCCTGTCACTCCTTAGACAAAACCACAGGTGCTGGATGCTCCCTGTCTGCTGCCCCCAGCAAGGTAATTTCCTGAGGAACTGCAGAGGTAACACTAGCTCTAGTATCACACTGAACCAAAGCTGCTTCCTGTGTCCCAATTCTTCTTTGCTCGTTTTTAAATGTAAAACAATCAGGTTAAGAAAGCAAAATTTTAAATATATAAAAGTATAATGCAACACCACCCTCTTCTCCCCAATGGAAATGCACTGAAGTTTTGGCAAATCCATTTGTGTTTTACCAGGTGACATAACATTCACCTGAAGTTAAGTAGGAGCTTAATGAGGACTAAGCAGCACAAAACCTGATTAAATTCTGTTCAGTTTCCACTCCAGAAAAGCTAAAATAATGAGGAGCATCCAACACCGTGTTTGACTATGACATGAATTTTAAATTCAAAGATTGTTAAATCAATATTTATGTCTCAGAAGAGAACAACCTTTCACCTCAGTGAACTTTAAAACTTAAAAACTGAGTGCCTGGAGTATGCCCCGCAGTGTAAAGGACTGAGCACCCAGAGCTGTACTCTGGCTCAAGAAAGATTATAAATACAGAAGGGTCTGTTTTGTTAATATTTTGTAGAATGCATTACACATATAGTTTTGTAATACTAGTCTAGATAAAGCATAAAAACATCATAATTATACAATAACAAAACCTAACTAGACATTTCCCCCAAATTCTTAGGCAATATTGAAAGGTTTTCAGTAAGACATTTTCAAGCTTATCAAAAACATGACATAAAATGGCATAATGAATGTACCTAGAATTACATTAATGAGATGCTTACATGTTTCCACCACAAAATGACTGCATGTATTTTCTCTGTTGATGTAATCTGTGAAAATTTATGACAAAATCAAAAATCTAACTGTGAATTTCCAAACACATTGTGATAGGGTATGGTGTCAACCCCAAACAAGCATAAAAAACAACACCTTTTGCCCAAAATACAAGAAAAATATAAACCATTCAGTATTTTTTTTCCTGTTATGTTGATGACTGATAACCAGATGCACAACATATGTGCAATGCACAAGGGAACAGTGACTCATAGAAGGCTCTAAACCAACACAACATAACTTTAATATACTACTACTTAAGAAAGTTAGAAGGCAACACACTTTATTACATAAACTCACAGCTTGGCCATATTTTACATGTTGGTTTACAGCCATCCAGTTCTCTGGTTAGTCTTAATATTTAGGTTACAGAGTTTACAATTTCCTAAGTACATTTTTTTAATTAGCTTTACATTTCTGTGACAGTTTAAAATGCACAGTATGAACATGTAATAATAAGTCTTTCTTGCTACTCACCCAGGTGGCATTCCAGGCATAACTGGAGGCATTCCAGGCATCATAGGTGGAACACCTGCCATTAGTGGTGGAATACCTTAAAAGAAAAATAAATTTTCAACAACTCTGACGACATACAGTTGCCAACAAATGTTATCTCGTAAGTGACAACTGGATAAATGCTTTACATGAAGCTCTAAAAGATGGGTTTTGAAATAACACTGCTAACAAACAATGCAACATAAAATATCTGCAAGTCTGACTTAGATTCGTTGTTCTCAGTCCAGCAAGACTGTAGATTTTCTTAGTAGTCTCCAAAGAACACATCTTATTAGAAGGGGAAGAGACCATTTTTCACTCACAGATCAGAATTCCTTCCTGACTCTATTTGTGGCCTGTGTATAAACTGCCTGTTCTATGTTAGCAGTCTCTAGATACACAACAGGCTTTTTGCCCCATTTCCAAAATCCTCTTAAAAAATACCCCCAACAAATATCACTGGTAGACTTCTGTCTGAAGCACTGAGCTGTCTTACTCCCACATGCCTTCACTCCACACACCAGCTTTAGGTACTTTAATGTAGCCCATGAAGGAAGATGTGCACAGACACTGAAGGAACTGCTTATCTGCACCTCACAGAACTGTTCTGTGACCACCAAGACCCAGTGTTAAAAGGGCAGATCATTACTCAGCACACCAGCAGCAATTTGTGTAACTTCTGCTCAGCTTTTCAGTAACTACCCAGACACATGCTCTCACCTGGAGGCATCCCTGGTGCACCTGGCACAGGAGGCAAACCTGGCTGTGCCATTGGGGGAATGTACCCCTGCTGTGGCTGAACTTGCTGGGGTTGAAATGAAGTTGAAGCTGCAGATTCATCATCTTCATACTCATCAGAATCATCCTGTTGTTTCTTTTTCTGGCTCTCTGCAGACAGTAGAATATATGGTCAAACTGAATGCCAATTATACTCTATGAAATTAACTCTATTCAGGGTATTCTAGTTGGAACCAAAAGAGTAAATTTCAGATCTGGAGCTGCTGTTAGAGAATGCATTAAAGCCAACCCTCACTGTGTCCCACAGCCGAGTAAGGACCAGAGCAGGGAAACAATGAGCCAGATTCCACCTTACCCTGAGTTTTTTGTTCAAGTAACCTCCTCCGTTCCTCCATATCTTTTTCTGGAATGCCCTCCATCCCATAGATTTCCAGTTCAATGTCTGTTCTTCCGGGAATAGCATTTGGAACAGCATCTATTGTTTCCTTATGGACCTAAAGGAAAAAGAAAAACAAACAAATCCTGCTGACCACAATTCAGGCTCAATTCTCTGTGTTCTTCAACCAGCTTCAAGACAGAAAAGGAACATCCTTAATGGGAATAATCCCGCTAGCCAAGCATTTTCTTGATACGTGCTTCCTAATCTTTAGTAACTACTATTAGCAATAAAACCAACGTATATAAACTTCTCTTTGCAAACACCAAGACAACACAATTCCTTCAGTCCTCCTCCAAAAACACGGGCAGAGGTCTCTGCTGCACAGTGTCCATCTGGCTGCTGACACAGCAGGACTCCTGTGCTGGAAACAGGCCAGTGCTGGCTTTTTCTCATCAGTTTTTAAGACACTGGAAGCTCAAAATGCCACCTTTTAAAGGTCACTATTCATTCAAATTTTAGATCCTGTTAAGCAAAGCCTATGTAAATCTAAAACTCCTTACCTGCATGCAATGAATAGCTAAACCAGGTCCTGTATACAGTTTCTTATGACATATATGGCATTTAAAGTGCTTTGCTTTTTGATGCTGTATAAGGATTTTTTCATCATCAAAATCCCTATTACAATACCTATTGAAGAGTGTTAAGGAAACATTTAATCCTGAAAGTGATTTTCTAGATAAAACTAAGGTAATTAGCACCAGTGTGATTTTTTCCTAAAGCAAACAAAAGGCACAGGAAGTATATCTGAGCATTCAAAGAACAATAAATATTTCATGGATGTCTGAAACCAATCCATCTTCATATGATGGAGCATTTCCCTTTCAGACAAGTACAAAACTGGGAAGGTGTGTGCAATCAGAACCACCATTTGATTTCACAGTCTTCGTCGCACAGTTTTAGAGTCCTACTTAAAGTGGATTCACTCTTTCTCTTCCAGGGTGGGGATTAAAATAAAGTTGCAAATGCATTCAAGGAGAAACAGACTTGAGATCAGCATAGGTAATGCTAAAGACTAAGAAGTGTCTCTTTAGTAACACGTACCAGTAACTAACAAACATAAAAGGGAACAAAGGTCTTAGTTAAAAATTCCTTCCCTCTCTCAGTTACCCAGCCATCAATTCTTCTGACACCGCATAATTTGCTGCAGTCATTAAAGAACTGTCTGCTTTTAAACAGAAGCTTTTTAAACAAAGAACTTTCTGTAATTCTACGTAACAGAAGAGGCAAAACTGCATTTCCTTCCTGCAGGTCAGCACGGGTACTTCAGCAAACACTCCACACACATCTTCCCGGGCGAGACAAATACACGTTTGCTATTCGTTATTAACACAATGTTAACATTATTAACACAATGTGTCTCTTCGAAAACAAAAGCACAGATACCTTCCAACAGCAAATGGCAAAATATCTCAGAGCAGCTTATAAATTCCTTTATTAAACAATTTTAGATTGGGCAGAAACATTTCAGAGACAGGAAAGATAGACTTGTAATCACCCCCCAAAAGACTCCATAGGAGCGATCGAGGAAAAATCCACCGGTATTTCTGGACACCGAGAAATTATACCTGACTGTGATGCAGCAATTAATTACAAATTTGAAAGCCTACCCGACCACAATCAAAAGAAAAAAAGGAAAAAAATGTAAGTTTTCAAAAACTCTCTTTTAACCACATCCGCCCCGTTCTTTCAACAGCTGTGTCTATTAGGCGCACAGTTTTGTCGCTTTTAACATCCTTTCTCCCGGGGGATAAAGAGAGCTCTCCTTTTTCCCCTCGATGCTTTAGGGAGCGGGTGTGAGGTCGCGGCCTCGGCGAGGGCGGCGGGAGCGGCCGAGAGGCACAAAAAGGGCACGGATCGGGCCCCATCCCGAGGGGCACAGGGACGGAAGGGGGCCAAGCACCGCGACAAGCCCTACCGGGGGTGAGGAGAAGGATGAGCGCCAGGACAGGACGGGGCCGAGCCGCGGCCGCGCCAGGCCGCTCCCCTCCCCCACGCAGCCCCCCCCGCCGCAACGCGCCGCGTCCCACACACAAGGATACCAGCACCAAGGCTTCAGCTGCTTCTTCTTCTTGCGGCCCATGGCGGCGGCGCCCACCTAGAGCAGGAGAGGCGAGGGGTGTCTCAGAGGAGAGGAAAGGAGAGGAGAGGGGAGCCGAGCGGAGCCGAGCCGAGCGAGCAGGCACAAAATGGCGGCCGCGCTCCCTCAGGCGCCGCCGCCCCCGCGCTCCCACAATGCACCGCGCGGGGGGGGGGGGGGGGGGCCCGGG
>JAWWEW010000042.1:3809309-3915256 GCA_035583185.1 Anabacerthia variegaticeps
CGCCGCCATTTTGCCCGGTGCGGGCAGGGAGTGGGGATGGTGATGTGAGAAATGCTCACGCTTACCAGTAAAGTTCAGAAGGGGGCAAAGTCGTCGAAGCAAAACCAAGCTTTTTGTTTAACAAATTCAGCTGAATTGGTGTGTCCCCCTGGCCTAGGAGACAGACACAGACCAGCGAGAAATAGAGCTTCTTATGCCCTATCCCAGCCGGGGGGTCCCTGTTCCGTTCCTATTGACTGGTACTAGGAAGCTCCCAGCCTGGCCTGATCCACCTACCTGCCCAAGATCCCCACAAAAGCCCGAAAAACAGGTTAAAAGCCCTCCAAGTTCCAACTGCCAAAAACTCAACTATCCCCTCGTCCCTCTCCTCTTTACCCATGCAATTCCTAAATCAAATCAGGGAGCGGAGGGCAGTGGATCAATTCTGGCTTCAGCAAGCCCCAGCTCTATTTCTAAGAGTTACAGAGCAATGGTTTGCGTTGGGAGGGACCATAAGGAGTGTCTCGTTCCAGGCTGTGGGCAGGCACAGCTTCCACAGGGCCAGATTGCTCAGAGCTCTGTCCAGCCTGGCCTTGGACACTTCCAAAGCTTCTCTGGGCAACCTGTGCAGGGGCCTGAAGTGTTCTGAATCTGAAGTGTCTCTTGTCTTCTTGTTTAATGCCACAGAGAAACTGGGGGAGCCCAGCCCTCCAAGAACTCAATAAAACCCACTGAGATGTGTTGGACCCACAGCTCATATATCTCACCCTTCTCAGCCTCCGGAGCCTGGCCGGGGTCCCTGCTACAGTGACAATCCATGGTATGAGAAATAAAAACACATGGGTTTATTACAGGCAAATAGTTCACTAACTCAGGAATTCTTTTAGGCATACCACAGAAATTGTAAAGTACCAGCTCCTGCCTGGAACTGGTGCCAGGGACAATTTGCGTTCGGGAATAGGGAATTATGAAAGTAGATAAAGGTATGGCTGAAACAAGCCGGCAGGCCTTTGTGTGCAGAGGAAAGTGGTCATTCTGACCAGAATGACCCCGTCTCCCTGCACAGGGGGGCACACCAAACCCAATCAGGAGAAGAGACCCACTCCTCTCATTATGCTAACAAGGCTGGACCATTGGGACTTATAGAAAGCATGATTTTTGGGGTGGGGGTGTGCTCTTTTGGACCTTCATGGGCTGAGCACCCAGCACGTGCTGAAATAAAAACTTTCCTTTTCTGCTAAACTTCTTTATCTCACAGATATTTGTACCTTCTCTAAATTGAATAAAAGAGATTTTTCTCACAATAGGGTGTGTGTCTGTGTAACCTCCCTGCTCAGGAGCCCACTGCCTCTTAGAGCAGAGTCACAGCATGGCTGAGGATGGAAAACACTTGTGAGATCAAGTCCAACCATAAACCTCCTCCAGTGCTCTGCTGTGGGTCGGAGCTGCTCCCCACAGAGCTTGTCTGCAGCACAAGGGAGGGTGAGGAATCTTCACTGCAGACATCCCAAACCCACCTGGACACCCCCTGTGCCACCTGCTCCAGGTGACCCTGCCCTGGCTGTGCTTTGCACTGGGTGATTCCAGGGGTCCCTCCCAACCCCAGCAACTCTTGATTCTCTAACCCCCCTGGTAGCTACGAGGCTGAGCTACAAAATGTGCCACTTTAATGGAGAAAATCGGTATTTCAGAAGAAAAGCTTTTCAAAAACGCCCGCATAGCTAATCCCACCAAACCCCCTCACAGCAAGGTGCTGGAACTGAGACGATCTTTAAGGTCTTTTTCAACCTATTCTGTGGTTCTAATCCCACCAAACCCCCTCACAGCAAAGCATTGGAACTGAGACCATCTTTAACGTCTTTTTCAACCCATTCTGCGATTCTGTGTTCCTATAAAACTCGATTTGTGGGGTCCCTTCTGCAGGATCTCCTTCGGAAGGCACCGCAGCTCCTGTGCCACCACTCGGCTTGTGTGTGTGTCCGCTCCTTCTTGCCTTCCAGGAGCCGTAAACCCTCCCGCAGCTCCCAAGACCTGTGTGTGTGCTGGTTTAGCCCCCTTGGTCTTGTCCTGCAGCTTCCCCGGTGACAAGGGGCGGTGTGGAACACTTCCTCAGCTGTGACCTCGTTACCAGGGAAGGCCTAGCCCGAGCCCAGGAACTCTCATCCCGCACGGCGTGCCCTGTCCCTGGAGGCTGCCATCCCCCGGGCAGGCACCATGCCCTCGGGGGGCAGCCTTTGACACCCGGGACCGATGAGCCCCCGTGGCCCGCGGCTCGGCTCCTCCCGCCGCTCCTCCCGCAGTGCTCCCTCCCCTCGCTCCTCCCAGCGCCGGCCCGCGCTACCCTCGGCTCCCCTCGGCTCCTCTCGGCTTCCCTCGGCTCCCCTCGGCTCCTCTCGGCTCCCCTCGGCTCCTCTCGGCTCCCCTCGGCTCCTCTCGGCTCCCCTCGGCTCCCTCGGCCGTGTCCCGAGCGCTCCCCGCTCCCCTCAGCTCCCCTCGGCTCTCCGGCCCGTCCCGGGGCTCCCCCGGGCCCGGTTGGCGATGCTGCCGGACGGCGAGGAGCGGGAGCTGGAGAGCAGCGAGGAGGAGCGGCACGGCTGCACCTACCACGGCCTGTATGGATACCGCAGGTGAGCGCCCTGCCCCGCACCCCCTGCCCCCCATCCCCTGCCCCGCACCCCCGGCCCATCATACCCTGTCCCGCACTCCCTGTCCCGCACTCCCTGCCCCGCATCCCCATCCCCGTCCCCGCACTCCCTGCCCGCCATCCCCTGCCCGGCACCCCCGGCCCATCATCCCCCGCCCCGCATCCCCTGCCCCGCATCGCCTGTCCATCATCCCCTGCCCCGCATCCCCTGTGCACCCCCCGCTCGCTCTCTGCCGGGTGGGATTTGGTTTCCTTCCCTTCCTTCCCCCGCTGCTGGTTTTGTGTCCCCCCGGCCGTGCCTCTCCCTGTGACACTGTCACACCATCCCTTGCCTTGCAGGTCGTCGCCGGGAGCCGCCGGCGGGGATGGCGGGGCCGGGGCACACACCCCCTCCACCGAAGACTTCAGGTAAAACACACCTGTGCAATCCCCTGACACGAAGGCTCTGCCGAGTAGCTCATTGCTGGGTCCGTCACAGCACAAACCCCCGTGAACGCAGACTGAAACCCCCCGAGTGCTTCTTCTGGAGTACCTGGGGAATGGGCACACCCATGGAGCTCAAATAATGTATTATAAACTATCAGCTTGGAGTTTGAGCTGTCTTTTCTTTGCTACTAATACTTGATATGTCTGTGCTGGCTTAGGGCTTCACGTAGGCAAGAGAGAACAAAAATGTATTAATTCTCAAGGGACATCTTCCCCTAAGCTGTCTATTACACCATAGGAGCAAAGAGGGCAGTGACTTGTCTGTGGCTGCAGGGAAGATCAGCATCAGCAGACAAACCACTGCCTGCTCCTGATGGGCCCAAAGTCAGGGAGCTGTTAGAGAGATCACAGGGTCCCCCTGCTAGAGGCAGGTCCTGCACCTGGTGAAACAAGACAGTAACGTTTGGGTTTGGGTAACAATTTCCTCTTGTTTTTGAAGCCTCTCCTTGCTGGACACTAACTTACCAGGAGAAGCAGAGACGGAACTGCGCAGCTTCATCGCCAAGCGCCTCACTAAAGGAGCCCTGTTTGAAGGAATGGGCAGTGTAGCCTCAGTGGGGCTCAGGTAAATTTGTCACATTGTTTGTGGGTGAAAAGCTGGAAGCATCATTGGCAGCCCTGCACATCTAGCCTGTCTGCTGCTGCACTTAGGTTTAACCCTGATTCCATGTTCTCACTGTACTGCTGCTGTCAGGAGCAGCCTTACACAATGGCACTTTCCTTTTTTAGTACCTTTGAGAAATATATTGTAGTGAATCATTTAAAACACTGCATGTGTTTATGATTATTTCCTTTTAAACTAATCACACCACAGAGGGGGAAAAAAGGATCTAAGAGCTCTATATATGACTATAGGAGCCACTAGTGCCAGTGGGTGAAAATTCTTCCAGGAATCATGTATGTCTGCTTTTTGCACTTATTTATTGTGGTGTCTCTGGAATAAAATATTTTTTTTCTCTTCATAGCATACCAGAAAGTAAAGTTGGTTGTTACTACTGTCGTTTCCAACAAGAAAATCTTCTCGAAATGGCAACACTGGAATCGGAGATCAATGCTCCAGAATATGTGGTTTGTTTCTTAGGTGGCTCAGAGAAAGGTCTGGAACTATATCCTTACCTTTGACTTTCTTTACCTGCGTGGAGAGGGACATGATGTAAAAATTGTCTTGTCGTTTTGTCTGTTTCTGCTTGAAATCAGCTCGTTTGTGCACACCTTCCAGTAACCCGAAAATGTAACAGCTATATACTGAAAGGGAAAAAATGCAGGTCTTAGCTGGTGCATCTTATTTTCCTTAAGAAGATACTTTCAGACTTGAGCTGGACAAATATATTCAAAATCTGAAGATAAACCTTGATTTGGAGGTAAAGCCTTTTTTTTTCTTAAGTGGTGGAAATTAGTATTTACCCAAATTAATTGCTAAGACAGAAGAATTAGTCTGTAGAGCCAAAAGGTGCTTTAAGTACCAGTAAAACATTGTGAGAGATACTTAATTTGCTATAGTGACAATGAATGTCTAAAGTGCTCTCAACCACACAAGCTGAAAGGAAAAAAGGGGAAGGGGAGAACTTTTTATGCTAGTCATAAATCTCCTAAAGGTTACTTAGGTTTGGAGAGAAGAATGACTTATTAAATGTAATGGTCTACAAGGAAATTATTGATGTCCATGTTGATTCTTACCCCTTCTGAATGTTAAGGCAGTATTTTTTGTGGTTTTCTTGTCATTGCTCTTTGTATCCTATCTGCTGTTGCATGGTCTTTGCTCAGTATATACCATAATATTACAGTTCTGGCTGTTTCTTAAAATGCAAAGCCTTTCATTGCTGATAAAGTGTGGCTTTAAATGTCAAACTCATTATTTTAGTTCAAGGTGGTTTAGGATTAAAAAGGCTCTGACATCCAAATATCTTAGGTTGAGTGGATTATTAATAGGCTTCTACTTGTGTAGAAATCTAATTTGTAGTAAGAGTTTTAACATTTCAACTTGTCACAGCAGAAAAACTTGGAGAGCAGTGTCAGTCCCTACCTGAGGAGCTGGTTTGAGGATGCCATCTGCCCAATCCAGAGGGTGGTGCAGCTCTTCCAGGACAAACTGGCCTCTCTGCTACATGCTGTAAGTGTATTTAAAACTGGGTAACTAAAAAACCTCCAGGAGGCTCTCTGTGACTCCAACATGGTTAAAGTGTTTCTCCTGTTTAATTTTCTAGCAGGAGGAAATAACACCTTTTTTTCTTCTTTTTTTTCTTGCTTAATTCAAGGCAAGTACCTTTTTCCTGCTTTCTTGCTAAGGAAACACAGAGTAATTTCTTCCATCAATTTCTATAGTTAACTCATTTTAAATTGCCTAATAGTGTCCACGTTGAAATTAGAATAAGAAAATTAGAAGTAGCCTGAGCAGGCTGTCCCTGCTATAATTCCTCTGAACAAAAAGGGTGTTATATTGTACATCTGCCTTGTTTAATTAACTAGAAACATAAAAGAAATTAATCCTAGCTCTAGTCCTTGGGATTGAGGAGGCTTTAGAAGGAATAGCTAATAGTATAAATGCTGAATTTCCTCTGAATGCAAAACCAGCTGCAATGGCTATAACGTGGAGTACTGCCTTGCAGAGAACAATTTTTAAAGTACCACACTATGTATTTACTGCTCATAATTGCAATATAGCAACAAAAGTAATAGCAAAGTTGCATCCAGCTTCTTTTTTTTCTTTTTGTTTAAGGCTTTGAGTTACACTCCTGTAGAAATCAAAAATGCAGATGAGAGAACAGAAAAGGACATCCACAGGTAAGGATACTTTGAGACCCAGGAACCTGTGAGTAACTCGGCTTGTGTGTGTGACAGCTCCTCCTTGCTGGCAGGAGCTGCAGAGCCTCCAGCAGCTCACAGGAGCTCTGTGTGGCAGGTTCCTGGCAGCTGCCAGCCTCCAGGGACTCGTCCAGGAAGGCACCATGACCTCCCTGTGCATTGCCATGACGGAGGAACAGCACAAGTCGCTGGTGATCGACTGCAGTGCACCTCAGCCCCAGCTACACAATGCAGGTGGGATCACAGCTGGGAATGCTTCCTGTCCTCACCTGGGTCCCACAGCCACTGAGAGCTGTGGCTGGCAGAGGCAGTGGAGGGTCAGGCCCAGAAAGTTGGGCTGCAGACTAGAACACATGTCCTATGAAGGGCCAGGGGGGTTTGTTACACCAGGCACATTGGAACTCTGGGTTGAAAATTCTTGATAATAACATCCGTCCTTGAAATCATATGAAAATATCATTTGTACAGTTCAGGGAATCTGCAAAATGTCTTTTATCCTGTTGTAATTTTGACAAATGTTGTGAAAAGGGATTCAACAATCATAAGAGAGCCTGTGTAATCACTTTTGCTTTTCTTTTCCACATGTACTGGTTTTCCTTAAAACTTACTTCCTTGCCCAGGTATAGGACTATCAGTTGTTATATGAGTGATTAAGGCAGGTGAATGCAGCTGTATGTTTCTGTCGAGCTCATTTACTCTCTTCTCTCCCCTGAGCATGTAACAGGAAGCAACAGGTTCTGTGAGGACTGGATGCAGGCTTTTGTGAATGGTGCTGAAGGTGGAAATCCCTTTCTCTTCCGTCAGATTTTGGAAAACTTCAAATTGAAGGTACATGCTCATATATGTTAAAGACCTGAAGAAGACATCAGGGTTACTGAGGGAGCAAATACTCTTCTGGCAGCAAAGAAAAGCTGCAGGTTATTTACAGTGTCTCTATGTCATTAACTGATTAACTCTTGAGTGGTAATACAAAACTGCTACTGGAAATGCTTTTCCTTCTCCTGCTATTCATCCTTCATTTTCCACATGATGTTTTCTTCTCAAGAGGAAAGATAGAAAATGCTCTCTCTTTTCCCAGGCCATCCAAGACATTAACAACCTGAAGAGGTTTATCCGCCAGGCTGAGATGAACCACTATGCCTTGTTCAAGTGTTACCTGTTCCTGAAGAACTGTGGCAGTGGAGACATCCTTCTGAAGATTGTGAAAGTGGAACATGCAGAGATGCCAGAAGCCAGAAACGTAGTGACTGTCCTCGAGGAATTCATGAGAGAAACAGCAGAGGCCTAGAATTGTCTGACGTATAAATCATTCATTCCTTCTGTGCAGCTATTGCAGGATTTTTAATTTATATTTAAAAGTATTACCCAAGTCAAACCCAAGCTGCAGTTTCACCTGCCTTTTCTCTTTTATAGATTAAGCAGTATGAGATTTTTTAGTGTGTGAGTATCAGATCATACCAACTCCTGCATTGTTTTTAGTGCTTACCAGATCCTCCAACTGACTTGATCCTCTTCTGAGGAAATCATGATACTTGTTTTTACAGTCACTACATGAAAATAACCCAAGTCCCTTACCTGGCAAGCATTTCAATGTTTTAAGTATTTTAAGTATCTTTAAAACAATCATGTATAATCATTAAGATCTGGCTACTGTGTTTTAATAAAGAAGCACAAGCATCTGGAAAGAGCATAGTAAATGAATTAGTCATATTAATTTATATATGAGAACATAGTAACAAGTCCGTAGTTACCTTCTGCATTCTGCTTTCAAACTGACCATTTGTTCTGCTGTCACTGCATAAACAAGTCATTAAATGGTATGAGGCAGAACTGCCTTAAGCCTGAACTGTTTCAGTGGTCAGCTTCTGTGTGTGCACACACACACAGGACAGGCATGTGAAGTTCCTGGCACATTTGATGAATTCCCTTCTTCCTTAGTTTATGGTGTGATCAACACCTTTGTACGTTCTTAGTATCCATTCTGCGTAATTGTAAATCATTATGTGTTTTTCAATTGTCAAGAATTAAATCTGACAATTTTACAGATTAAATATTAACTTTAAATTAAGAGAAACTTCTTCAGAATTGAAGTAAATTAAGTTCCCAAGTTCAGGCTTTAAAATACGTGGTATTTCAGCAATGAATTCTTTCCCACATCATAGGACATGTAGGCAGCACCTGAAAGAAATCTTTGGCTACAGCTGAAGCAAAACTCACAGGTGTCTGGGAGACCTCATAAATGAGGATGATTTCTGCAAACCTGGTAAAAGCAAAAGTTTCCCTTTGCAGCAGAGGGTGTTTGGACAACTGTCCCTGAAACAGTGACTGTAACTAATGTGGTTTATTGTGACTGTTGTGCCACTGCTCTGTACTAATGACACAAGTTGGGTGCTTTCCTGTGACACCCCCGTGTGGAACCTCTAATAAGGTTTACAATAAATTCAAATCCTTAGTAGTGTGCCTACAGATTGCAAATGAGTGTTGTCCTTAATGTCTCCTGTTCAAAACCCATTATCACACAATGCAGAGGAGCTGCAAGTATAATGTGCAGGAATCTGCAAGTGTATTCACAGCCAAGGTGACACATAACATATTGGGCAGGTCAGAGAAGAAAGTAAAAGTAGTCTGAAAGAAAACAAACCCGGTGTTCACTCATTTGCAGGAGCTCTGAGAAGTACCAATTCAGCACATTTTACCCACGAGTGAGTAAAGCAGCAGCACTCAATAAAACAGGTCCCCTTTGTTGCTGTTGTACCTTTCTAACAGAGCTGGAGCTCTGATCCTGCAGTATTTTGCCTGATCCGGAGGCAAGAAAGAGCTCAGTTCTCAAAAGGTAAGTTGGATGTGAAGAACAGGTAGCAAGCAAACTGTATTAACTGACAAACACTGACAACACCCACCTTACCTTCTTGCTGAAAGTCCCCAGGTAATGAGTAGAGAGATTTAAGTGTTCTGGAAAGCTCACTGAAGGGCAGAGCACTGACAGATGGAGCTGAGTCCCACACAGGAGTAACACATCTGACAGGAGCTGCTGCTGGTTACATCTTCATCCCTGTAAGTTACACTTTAACCCAGCAAATCCCAACAAAAACACAAAATATTTTCCAAAATAAGCTCCCCCTTCCCCACTGGTGGAACTTTCTGGATATGTTGTTTTCACTATTGATTCAAGAGACCAGACTGTGTTGGCTCTGAGGTTTGAAGACACACAGTAGGGACTGATATTAAAAGAGCACAACCCTCCTCCCCAATAACAACATTAAAATAGTTTAATATACTTGATTGTCAACTTCCCTGCAGTGCCAAGGTCACTGCTGCACCAAAGTGGCAGCTGCCAAAAGGTGGGACAAGACCTGAATTCCCACACAACTCCCAGGCTGGTTCTGCATCCTCATTACACCCCAGGGGGGAAAGAAGCTGCAGTTCACTCTCTCCTTTACCTTCCAGACAGACATAAAGATGAGTTACTGGTGTCATTATTAGAAGATTCCATTGCAGAGCTCCAAACCAATTTCTCTCTTGTTAAATAATGTGTTAACTGTAGACAAACTTACAAAACTGTCCTTCAAAGTTTTTTCTTGCTTGTTTTTTGGCATGTGAGACAGAACAACTCAATTTCATTTTTTTTTTTTTTAAAAAAAAAAAAGAGAGGAAAAGAAAAATGAAACAGAAAACAAACAAAAAAAACCACCACAAAAAAATTTAATGGATTCTGCGCTCAAATAATATTGTTACAACAAAAATATACAGAATGTACACAATACAAAAATATTTGGAAACGTACCATAGCATCTTACCTTGCAAGTATCATTTTTTACTAGCCCTTCACGGGAAAGTATTGTTTGTTCAGTATTTTAAGGCAGAAAATTACATAGTTTAGTGCTTTGTGTTCACCACTTGGATGTGTTGTTAGCATTAGCAGTGTAAGCAAAAGAAAAGCTGCATAAATCTGGCTTTATTTGCAAACTAAACAGACACTGTGGGGGAGTCAGGAGAGAGTCAGTGACAACGTGTCTATTAAGCTCACTGAAAATAAGGTACTTTTGCTACTTAAGTCAGGCCTAGGGAATATTTTGTGCTCTCTGTTTTAAAGTACCCTGGAACATAAATTTCCTGTACTCCTACTGGCATTTCAGAAATACCTCATTAGGAAGCTTATTCCAATTAAAAGCCAATGATTAATGGTGACATTAAAATTACATTTACCCTTAAACAAGCTTGGTTTCTGTGTTAAGTGTGAATCTCTTTTATAGAGCTGCAAAACGACTGCTCTCCTTTATAAGCAGCTCTGGGCGTCAGAGGTTGCAGAAGGAACCCCTGAGTTCCACCCCATTTCACGGCAGAGCAGCCACCACTGAAGGAGGGACGGGAGAGCAGCAGCACTGCGAGGGGCTCCATCCCCACTCCTGCATCCCCACTCTCCAGCTCCACTTTGGGCAAAGCCAGAGGGTGGGGTTTCCAAAGCGATTGAGCTGAGCCTGAAGCTGTGTAAACAGAGCTCTTTACGCACTGAAGAATGTGTGAAAGTCCTACCCACGAGGGATCCTGTAAGATGAAATATTGGCACAGAAGAGCAGCTGCCTCGAGGTCAGCACTGAGCTGTCGGGCTGGTACCAGCTCTGAAGTGTCAGGCTCATCCTTCATAGCCCAGTTCAAATTGAAACAGTCTAATCTGATCTAAAACACACGGGCGGTATAATCCATCAGAAGGAGCAAGCTCTTGGGATGCAGAATCCCTGAGCTTTATTTCTGGTAACAATTTCTCCAGCCTCCCCCTTCCCTCTTGATAACATACTTCCCACTGCCAAAGGAGCAAAAGTAGTGAAAAATCACAATATGCCAAGTAAGTGCTAAGATTCCTCCTCAGCTGACAAGGGAAAAGTGACACAAGACGTTGTCTTAAGGACTCAGCAAAAGTAAATTCATCAGCATTTTTACGACTCTGCTACACCTCACTCAGAGATTGTTTCTGGCAACCTCCTCTCCCATCCCTGCATTACAACTCTCTCCCTCCTCCTTCCGACGTCACCACGATGTGTGTAAAGTTAATCTTTACCTGTCTCCAAGCATGTAGGAATAAAAGCTGCCATTTGCAAACCCCGTGGCCTTTGATCTACCTGGTTCTCCTGCTTTCTCCTCCTGCTCCCCACGGCCCCTTGAGCCTCTTCTCCCGCCTGTCCTGGGCAGAGGCAGGAGCTGGATCCTGTCCTGGGGAATAGCAGGAGCCAGATCCTGTCCTGGGGCACAGCAGGAGCCAGATCCTGTCCTGGGGAACAGCAGGAGCTGGTTCCCATCCTGGGGAACAGCAGGAGCGGGATCCTGAGCCGGATCCCATCCTGGCGAGGAGGCAGGAGTCGGATCCTGTCCTGGGGAACAGCAGGGTTGGCATCCCGAGCAGGATCCCATCCTGGGGAGAAGGCAGGAGTCGGATCCTGTCCTGGGGAACAGCAGGGGTGGCATCCCGAGCAGGATCCCATCCTGGGGAGGAGGCAGGAGCTGGTTCCCGTCCTGGGGAACAGCAGGAGCGGGATCCCGAGGCGGATCCCATCCTGGGGAAGAGGCAGGAGCTGGTTCCCATCCTGGAGAACAGCAGGAGCCGCATCCTGTCCTGGGGAACAGCAGGAGCGGGATCCCGAGTAGGATCCCATCCTGGTGAACAGCAGGAGCCGGGTCGGGACCCCGTCCTGCCGCTGTGCTGCCGGCAGGTGTCCCTGGAAGCTGCACATCCCAGCCCGGCTCCCGGGATGCCGCACCGCTCCTGCCCCATCCTCGCCGGACCACCGCGGCAAGGTGCTGTCCCTACCAGGCAAATCGGGCACGGGAAAGGCTACTTTGGATTTTTAGGTGCTGTGCCCTCGCTCAAGGACACAGCACAAAATAACTCCCCCCGAGGCGCGCTGTTCGAACCTGTGTGTGGGTGGCGGTCCTGCACTAGCACTGCACGGCCGGGAGCGCCAAGAGATTCTGATCTGACTGGTGATATCCAAATCCTGGCAGCAGCTGAAATAAAACCATAGCAATCACCAAAACCTGCCCCTCAGCGGGACGCTCCTTCAGGAATACACTGCTGACTGTGACAAGCTGGAACCACAAATGAGCAGGAGGGAGAATATTCCGGCTCTGACACGAGCCAGCAGCTCCAAGGACACCTGGAGGTAAGAGGCAAGCCTGGTTGCTCTCAGCTCTGTGCTGCTGCAGCACGGTGGCACTCCTGGGTGTGTTAGAAAATAGCACAACTAGAACTCAGGACACTCTGGGAAAACATAACAAGTAATTTTCTACCAAAATTTTAAGGTTCCCTAAAACTTCAGGGGAACTCCCAGTCCTGGTCCCCTCTGTTTAAAGGCATCTTCAGTCAGAAAGGCTTAGCAATAGGTGAGGAAAGGAACATCCTTACTTGTTGACTGTGTCTCTGCCAGCACTGCCCACCTCCCTGCAGCTCCCCAGGGAGATCCACTGCTGCAACACTCTGGAACAATGCTGCACCTGGAACAATCCATGGGAACTCTCCTCACTGCTTTGATCGGGACCCCAACTGCAGAGCTAAGATGGCACAGGGAACCGATCCCCTTCTCCAAAATGAAGAGAACTCTGACTGTCATCTCTTCCTCATTCCTGGGTCTGGGGGCCCACGAGCTTTGCACTGGGCCATGCAGAACCACAAAGGTGCAGTCACACTCAGAAATCCCATTTCTGTGCACAACGGTGGCAAAAATTGTGTCTTTTCAGGTAAGGCTTTTTCCACTTATTTTCTCCCCTCTCCCTTTCCCCGAGGCAACAGAATTTTTACCAGTGCATTCTGTGGGAGCAGAACTTCACCCCTCAAACCAGAGGCATTTTCCCCACAAGAGGCAAAGAAGGGGGCAGCTGATGAGCACTTGTGAATGTCCCCTCTAGAAGGACAGACTCCTACCAGCTTGTGGTATGGTATGACAGCACAAATTACACAGCTGAGAAAATAATGCCCACGACACAGAGACATTTCGCTGCAGAGCAAACACAACTGCCACGGAGCCTGTGAGATGTGCTGTGGAAGGCTCTGGGCACCAGCAGGAAAAGAGAAAAAAGGAGAGGAGCTTGTCTGGAGAGACTCTCCTGGCTGTTTTATCCAGACCATCGAACAGGTGGGTAAAGGGGAGGGAAAAGGAGGACACCCACGCTCCTGGACTAGTTTGGCAGCTCTCTGAAGTGACAAGTAAAATAAGCACCTTACAGACAGGAGTACCTCTAAGCACAGATGTGCTACAGATTTCCCCTGTGGTCCCCAGATCCCTGCCTGAACCTGGGCTTGGCCAACGTTAAAGAAAAAGGCATCATTGCAACTAACTCTTGTTTGGAACTCCTGAACATCCACTGCCTCAGGAAAGAGGCACCCTCAAAATTTAGCAGTCACCCTAAAACCAGTTTTATCCCTTTGACAATGATCATTGTAGCACCATAACACTTTTTCCACTTCTGTGGGAAACCAGTGCTGCACACACCCTGATTTAACTCCACTGCCTTCAGTGGACTTGGCCCCACATGGACTGTATGGCTGTAAAGACTGGACAGTTCCCACCCTGGCCTGCTATGGGTGATCCTGGTCCCACTTTTCTAGGAAGAACCTGCTGGAAGAGTTGAGATCCTTGCTAGGAGCTCACTGCAGGCCAGGTGTTAGGTCAGCATGGCCAGAGATAAGGGGAGAAAAAACCAGCACCTGATTGTCATGTGATAAAACCACAAATGAACATTTGCCCTCCTTTGCTTCATCCCTCAAAAAAGAAACCCCAGCCACACCCTTTTGTCACAGCGGGCTGGGGGGGGGGGATAATTAATTAAAATCAAGTGAAACATGCACAGTTAAAGTCTCCTCTGGCTGGGTGTCCACAACACTTTAAGATTCCCAGTGTTTATAGTGCAATTTCATTGGACCTGTAGTTGAAGACCAGTCTCCATCACTTTGTGTGATCAAGTTCTGCTGATTCCTTTAAAAGTTGTGCAAGACAAGTTTCACCATAGGCTAAAATACCTTAGGAACCATTCAAGTAATTAGACAGTGGCACTGGTATGGCTGAACAGTCAGATGTGTCCATAGAAACCAGACTCAAGCTGCCTTGTGAGTACCATGTGAGTCTCTAATTAGCAAATGTCTGCTCTTTTTCCCTTTTAGTGTTCAGTAACACTGAGGAGATTCACCCAACAACTGGCCATAATTCCAGCAGTGACCTGGCAAATACAGATCTCTCCCACAAAATATTGGTGTGTGCTAATTGCAGTGAGTGCCCTGTGGGTGCTGGGCACAGCCAGCCAGGACTGCAGAGCCTGCTGGATTTGTGAACAAACTCATCAGCCCATTCTTCCACGAGATCTTTAAGCATCTCCTCCAGCACACACTTGCGGTCAGAAGAATCATCCTCCCCTAAGTTAAATACAAAAATAGATCCTCCATCTCATTCATGTAACACAGCTGACAGATGCTTTCCGCTCCCAGTTCTCTGTCCCATGCCTTCAGGGAGGGGGAGGTAGCTTTAGATCCAACAGGCTGTAGGCAAAAATGTTCCAGAAGATGGCAAACAAGACAAAAATGACATAAATAGAAAGGAAGATCCACCACAAAGTCTGATCTTGGAGTCTCTGCTCATAGTTCCTCAGGATGACGACTCCAAGGGTGATTCCCACCATGACCCCTCCCAGGTGGGCCATGAAGCTGGGGTGGGGGCACGGGGGGTATGCAGAGGGGTGGAATCGCAGCCACACCGCCCTTCCAAACTCAAAGCTCACTGGAACAAAGAAGAGAAGACAAATGAATTGTCTAGGCCTGTCCCTGAAGAGACAGAGAGGGAGAAGTTGCCTTGCAAGGGGAGCACAGGGAAGCTGGGAGGCCACGGCTATGTCAGGGCTGTGGTGCAGAGACACGAGCTCTCCACGGTGCTTGGTAAGTGGTCTGGGTTTGTGGGAGTGTAGGTAGGTGGGGGAATATTCACCTCCCCAAATTTATACCAAAACTATCAAAAAAAAAGGGTTGGAATTTGAAAACAACTGTCTGTGATGAACACACAGCTCAGTTTCCCCTGTGGTGCCACCCTGGGGATGTGGCTTGAAGATAACTCATTAATGCATGTATAATGCTGCTGCCACCACAGAAAGGGAGCGCTCCAGGAAACCCAAGTGTTCTCATTACAAAAGCATTGCTTGTTTGAGAATACAAAGAGAGGATGTTTAAGTCCCACATCTCCACAAACAGCACCAGCTACAGCTGCTGGCTCATGACAAACCCTCATTTACAAAGGCTGGTGCTGAAAGCCCAAACCTGCAGTGGGGAGCAACGTGGTTTCTGCTGCCAGAAGGTCCAGCTGCAAGTTCCTACCAAAACTGCTGCAAAGTCAGAACTCTCTGAATCAGCATGAACTGTTATGACAAGGACAAACAAACCAGGATTGCTTGCATGCCAAGGATTTTGTGATACTTACTACAGATCAAGGCAACAGCCATGCGCAGCAGTTTGAATTGGCACTTCATTCCTGACCAGTTCTGGAACAGAGACAAGGAAAACAAACTGGTGCTGCATCCAAACCTGGGTATTACATCCAGATCTATGCTCTCCACCCACCATTCCACACACAGATCTGTCAATCCCAGAGGCCACAGCCATAAAGGATATATGAAATTCTGCTGCTCAGACCTTTGGCAGAGCACAGAGAAATAATAAAGACCCCAATAAAAGCCTACCAAGGAAACAGTGTCATAAGAACACATGGATTTGGCCTCCTCTGTCTTCAGGCTTGGCCATTAATCAATATAGTGGAATAAGAATCTTTGAATAATAATCAGAAATCACAGGAGATATATTTAATTTCCTCCTTTCTCACTTACACAAAGTTTTCAAGCAGAAAAAGAGACCATGTTTTGGGGAACTCAAATGTATGACTATACCGTTACTATTATACAGTGACTAAATTACATTTCACCTGTTGAAAGTGGTCTGAGACACCAAGACAGGCAGATCTCCTGTTAAAAACTCCCTGTTCATCACACCGAAGGAATAATAAAAAAAATAATGTTTGTAAACTCTCCAGCCTAACTTTAATGGCACCCAGTGACTTTTCAGCCTGCTGGAGAAATATTTTGCAATATGTATTACATATATTCAGGTTTGATGTGGGATCTGTCTGTAAATCACTTTTGGGACTGCAAAAATGCAATCTCTACAAAATAAGTAACTCATTTTCTCTCTCCTCAGAGAAATGTATCCTGGTCAGAAGGTTCTGAGCTCATGCTGATTAATGCTGTGCTGCTTCTTCAGTTTTCATTTCCATGTAGCTGCTTTGAATTCCTCCCCTCTCTCTTTTCCTCGGGGTGACATGCTTTATTGCTTCCCCCTGTTGGTTATTTCGTGTATTTAATTCCAGTAATATTTATTTCCACAAGCAGGAATGTTTCCATTCCCTTTCATTACCAGGAAGCACAGGGGAACAGTGGATTCAAGAGACCCTCCTCTCCCAGCACACCCAAAGCACCTGTGCCAGGCTGTGCTTGGCCAAAGTGTCTTTCATATTCATATCTTGAAAGAAGTGAGCACAGAGAGAGGAGAGGGGGAAAAAAAGCCAAGAAAAACCCCCAAAAAACCAAAAGCACCACCAGAACTGGAAAAGCAGTGAAAGCCATTTCAGCTGAGAAGAGGGGCAGTGGGTAATGGGGAAATACAGATGCTGAGGTAGCAATTCCAGAGTAGATTTGGAGGAGGCCAATGAGTAGGGAAATGATGGACCACTTTGTGATGCTTTAAGAAGTCTGGGAAGGTAACTGGTGAAGACTCTCCACACATCTCTGTAAGAGCCTCTTCCTCTAAAGCAACCCCAAATTTCCTTCACTGTCCCCCCTGAGCCTGTGAATCGTGGTGTTAAACCCTCCTGTGTCTGCATTACCACCCTGTGAGGCAGAGGAGGCTCCCTCCTGCTTCTCCTGGCACAGTGGCAGGGGACATAAATCATACTAAAAATAACTGTATGTAAGGAGGCAATTCCCCAGCATAAACCCTGTGGTACAGGGCCAACCTCTCTCCTGCCTCTGCCAGCCACTCAAGTGTCCTCATTTGGACAACAGCCCCAGCTCACTCATGCTCTGAAAAGCTTGAAGATGGCAAAGGAGACCAACCTTGCTGAGGAAATCCCTCATTTCCCTGCTTCCAGCTGCTACAAAGCCTGTGTGGAGCAGCACCACTGTGGGGTGCAGCTGGAGCTGCTGCACTGCAGGCAGGCATAAAGCACAGGGTTTCCTTTCAGGCTCCACTCCAGGACCACCACACACTCACATGTTTTCCAGCACCCACAGAACAGACCTTCTGCCTCTGCTGCAGCCAATCCACATTATTTTCCCACTCAGGAAGGATGCAGGGGAGCAGGATTAGCATCATTTTTATGGTTACTCTGCTCTGACATTGCTGGCACAGGACAGACATGCACCCCTGTGCCACCACACGAGTCCTCTCTCAGCAAAGCCCTTTTTGCCCAGTGTCAGCTGAGGAGTCCCCTGGGCAGATGTGCAGGGCTCTGCCACCACCTAGTGAGGATGAGCTGCTGTTTCCAGCTTTAGAGGAATGATGATGCTGCTGTTACTGACTTTTGTGAAGTATTTAATTAGGTGAAACAGCAAAAAGATGCACCACTAGATCACCAAGGGTTCACATTCAGTCTGGCTTTTACAAATGGAAATAAGGGATATTCTGTACACAAATCCACTGAATGAACACTAAACTTCCTCAGATACCCACTAAAATTACATGGCACATGCAGACAGAAACAGATCTGCACCTTCTGCAGAGCCAGGAAGCTCCTTCTTTACAAACATTTGGCAGCCCTTGCAAGGAGAGCTGATAGCCTGGAGAATACTGATAAGTCCTGGATTACCAGCATCTTTGGCTTCTCCTGGCAAACCCAATCACCAGGGTGCCAAACCACCAACTCCAGCGTAGTATTTCCATTCCAGGACCACTGAGACAAGACTTAACTGGGGCAAGCTCTGAATGACCAACAGCTGGGTCAGGCCTCACTTCCAGCCCCTTTGAGCCACCAGACCTGGCTCACTTTGGAGAGGTCAGGCAGTGCTTCTGGTACTCACCATCACTATATTGGCCAGGTGAGCGGAGACAAGAGCATACACACCTCCAGAGGAGCCCACCACCGGCGCCCTCATGTCAGCCACCGACACTGCCAGGGACCCTGCGGGAGAGAACAGGGTTTGGGACAGCTGCCAGCCCACTGAACACCCTCTCTGCCCCCCTGCATCCCTGCTGGTGCTCCTTGCTGCAGGTCAGCAGCACAGAAAGGGAAGGAGGGGGAATCGATTGGCTTGTGGAGCCAACTCAGTGCTGTAGAACTGCCAAGGTAGTGACTGATTGATTCTTCTGCACCTACTTTAAAAGCAGCCAAGAAAGGCAGCAACTGTCTTTAAACCTGTGCTGCAAAAAGGCACTTATGTCCTGATTGAAATAACAAGGAAGCAGGAGACAGACAAATGTCTGTGTCTTGTTTCTCACCTGAAGATAAAATAGAAGTAGCCCCCACGTTGGCAAGACAAATATTTGACCAGGGAGAAGGAACTCAGGACTTGTGACTTAGCACAGGCCTCTGATCAAAGCACAGCTTGTTACTTCAGAGTAAAACCAGCTAAAAATAACCTGGATGGGAGCAGTAGACACATGACAGCAAAATGACAGGTCAATCACATAAAGGCACCACTAGTAACAATACACCCAAACACAGACACTGCTTCTCCTTATCCCAGCTGGAGACTTGGATCTGCTCAAAGCTCCTTTCACTGCCAGCTTTAAGAGCAATTTCAGAGATAGAGAGACAAAGGCAGACTTCACTAATTGCTTTGCTGGTTCTGGGTCAAGAAAGTGCTGAGGTTCCACCAGCCAACTGTGCTGATAGCTACCTCCTTCCCTATATGGCCCTGAGACTGCTCAGCTCTCAAACACTGCCATTAAGGAAAATGTTAATGAGGAATAGAGGAAGGAGTAATGAGAACTTGCAGTTAAGTCCTCAGACACTGCACTGAGTGTCTCAATTTCAGCTTCAACATGACTCTTAGTAAAGCCAGACAAATGAGAAAAAAACAGAAAAGTTGTGGCCCTTGCCTACATATTACTGTTTATTCCTGACTGTTTAGGAGCTGAGTTATCTTTATATTGCCAGATCCTCATCAAATCAACTTCCCTCTCTCCTGATACGTATGAAAGAGTAAAGAATATTTCATAACTGGCTAACAAATCCAGTGGGTAAGAGTGTCACAGGATGCTTTTCTGTGTGAGACTGTCTGGTCACATTTGGAGTTCCATTCTGCACCAAGAAAGGAAGTTTTCCCTTTCTTCTAGAATTTATAGGTCATCAGGTGTGAAAGGCAAGTCTGTGGGGATGTGGCAGCTTGTCTAAGAAAAATAAAGGAGTTATTGGTGTAACAAAAATGAACAAATAGCCTCACTCAGGCCCTGGCTAGGAGTCTGCAGCCCAACACCCAGGAAAACCTGTCCCTGGCCCTGCAGACCCTGCCAGCAAATCTGTGGCCACAGGAATGTGAGAGGCAGCTGGAAACTCGAAGTGCAGCAGGTTCATGTTCACCTGCTTCCCTCACCTGGCACAGGTGTGTGTAAACACACGGGTGAAACCCCAGGGTTTGGTACAGGTATCTATGGAGAAAAGCTGGAAATTTGCAAATTGGGGACCACTTCAGTCAGTGCTTGTTAAAATCACAGGCAAGTGATGGTGGAGCTGGTCTGCTAGTTCCTTTCTCTGCTCTAAATAGTGTGGTGTTTGTACCATGCCTAGTCCTGTGTCTTAGTCCAATTATTCTTTCCACAGTCTCTCTCCTGGAATGCAGGATTTATTAGTACCCAATGCAGCCCATTTTACAAAGGCTTTATCTGCTCGTTATGGGAAAAAAATAATCATGTAGCTGGAAAAAAAACCCAAATCAACATCATAAATCTTGAACTAAGGCAGTCAATCATTGTTTGAGTTCCACTGTGAAGCTTTTGGTTGTTCTCACACTCTCCTCCCGTTTTAATTAGATGTTGATCTATTGTCAGCTAACTTCCATCACCTCCAAACTGCTGGAAATTCCAAACATAAATAAAAGCAGTACAGCATGAACTGAAAATCAATCAAACCCCATGGCTTCATGATTAAATGAATTTTCCAGATTCCTGTGCACTTCTCACAACCTACAACCAAAGACTTCTTGCTTACTCAAGCTGTAGAAAGCTGACAGGATAAATGGAGGAAGGACTGGCACAGGACCAGCATCACCTCCACATTTAGGAAAACCATCTAAAATAAGGCTATTTTAAAGTAACAAGTTGATGGTGCTTTTTTAGTAGGTCTCCCAAGCACAGAGTCTACGGCTGGATAGAAATAGATGTCAATCTGTACCAAATTTCCCATTTCCATCCCCAAAAAAGGATTTCAGTGCACAGAAGATCAGCGACTGCTCTTCTCCCAATCCCAAATGTCCCAAAACATTTCCCCTACACACAAGTCAGCACAGAGCATTTTCAGCTGCTTCTCCACCTGGTGCATCCAGAGGTGTCACCTACCTGCCACAACTCCTGCCACGTACACAAAGCTGATCCTTGCAGCTCCGTGCACCATTTCCAGGGGAACCCCAACCAAGAGCTGCAGGACAACGTTGAGTCCAAGGTGTTCTATCCTGCAGCAAGATAAAACAACAGTTGTCCTTTTCTTCAACTCTTTATCTACCCTTGATATATATATATATATATATCTTGGAAAGAAAATCAAACAGCACCTGCTTCATGTAGGTAGATTGTAATGCTGGGGAAAACAATAGTTCCTGAAAAAATCAGACCCAGAGCTGTGATGTTTCTTCCCTCCTTGTTGCTTTTATCTTTTTCATATCCTCCCAGGTCTTTTCAGCCAAAGACCTCATAGAATGTTTGATTCTTAGTCAGACTTTTTTTTTTTTCTCTTTTCTTTGTTTGAAGAAGTTAAATGACTTGTCAAAAAAAGCAGCAAGATGGCAGCAGAGCCTGGAACAGAAGGCAGAAATTTGACCTGCTCTTCTCTTCTCCCCTCCTAATGACAGAGGCTTTCCCTGCACATCACAGTGCCCTGATGGGGAATGAGTGTTAAGTCAAGACCGAGGTGAGCCTGGAAGTTCCAAGGCAGTTGCCATTTCCTGTGCCATGATGCTGCTTTGCAGTGTGTGCTGCCTGCCCCTTTTCTGCTGTGCCTACTTCAGGAGATTTGGGGAAGCACAGGGCATTTTGGTCTCTGCAGGTGCCCGGGTGTATCCACTGAAGCCCTCTCTTCACCTGCCCTTGTTCCCTTGTGCCCAAGCCTGCTTACAAAGCAGGTGGGCCTAAATGACACAGTGGTACCTTAAAGTGGAAGGTCAGTGTCTTTAGGGGGAAAGACAGCAAGGTAACTAATGCTTTGAAAATCTACATCCCATTTAGTACAAGAAAAGGGTTGCTCACAGACAGTCACCAGCGACCTTTGGTTTAAGTGCTATGCATTTCCACTGTTTTGGTATTTTTCTCATGTTACCATAGCAATTTCCCATATACAGCAGGGAAAAACACTGCTGGTGAGATGCAGTAATGACAGAACAGTCTCATAAATGAGAATTTAAAGTTGGACTGAAAAAAACTGCTAGAAATGATACTGCAGGAAACAGCCCTTTCCTGACATCTTAATGGGTTTGTTTCCACTGCCCTTCTCTCCAAAGATAAATTTCTCTCCTGCACAAGACACTCAGCATTACAATTTGTCATCACGGGAAACTGCTGCAAGTAACTGAGTTCTTTTATGCCCTTCCTCAGGACTTTTGAAGCCACTGGACATGGTCATATCCTGGCAGTCATTCTGATCCTGGATGTTCACAGAACTTAGGAAGTGAATTAGGAACAACCAGCAAAGGTCAAGCTGAGATCACAGAGAAGAGTCAAGGCATCCCAGTGCCCTTTCCCAGAGGGGAGGGAAGGAGCTTTGGCTGGCACACAACATCATGAGGTGGCACCTGACATTCTCACACAAAGCACTGGGTCTTATTTTGCAAAGGAAGCTTTTGTAAGAGCTCAGCAAAGTTTATCCTGGACTCTAAAGTGACTGCTCTGATTCACAGCTGTTCTTAAAAGACTTCCCACGAGCAATCCCATTCACTTCTCTTCCCCATCATGATAAGAGCTTTGAAGGCTCCACAGTCAATAAGAACCCATAAAATATAATTACCCTTTGCCAGTGCTGAATGTGTCATTCTTGAAATGACAATTTCATTGATTTATTAAAGACTTTCTCCTTCCCTGGGACCAAACAAATGGGACTGAGCATCAATGCGAGTCATTAGTTACGGCAGTGATACAAATGTGTGGGCTTCAGATAATCAACGTCTGCTTTTCATGAAAGCAGAAGGGCAGAATTTACAACTTTGCCTTTTCAGCCTTTGACAAAGCTCCCTCCACCAGGGCCAACACACAGCCTGTACATTTTTGGAATCTTTCTAGAGGCACAGCCAGCCAAGCCTTAGCAACTGCTGCCTCCCGAACACCTTCGGGCTGTCTCTTGCTCTTCAAAACAAGACCCAGTGCACTAAATTAAGGAGCCGTCCACATTTCCATTTAAAAGTCTCAGCTGGAAGCAGGATAACAATAGACTCATGGCATTGTGTTACTCTCCCTTTTGAAAATGAGAGGAGAATGATGGGCGTCCACTAAAAAACGTTATTACCTTTCCAAGATTTATCTGTTTTGCTCACAAGAAAGGAGCTTCACACACAGAAGTCAGCAGTAAAGGAACATTTAGCTTAACTCCACATACTGCAGATAAATCACGGGGTTTATTGTTCCAGGGGGACTCTCCATTGTTTTTAAGGCTGTGTAGTTAAAGTACTTGGAATCCATCATGACAACGAGTCCTCTGCACAACACCTTCCTGCTGTTCCACTCTGAGCCAGCCACAGAGGTGACATAAACCTGGGATGTGAGGGATGCCAGAGCTCTGCCTGCTCCAGAAAAGGGTCACAGGCATAGGAAAGCAGGACACAGGTGCACCAGGAAGGCATTTACATGCTGCAAAACCTGTCCCTGTGCAGGTGCTTCTCTGCAAACAGATCCCGAAGCAATCTGTGCTTATGTAAGTGATGCAGTAGAACACCACCACTATCAGAAGAAACCCAAACACAAACTAACATGAGTTAAAATCAGGTGTTTCTTCCTTTTACAAGCCCAATTTCCCCCATACCCTTAGCAGTGGATATTTCCACAAGATTTCCACATAAATCCACAAAACCAGCCTCATGTCTAAGCCCAACAGTCTCTACTTGCAGATGGAAACCTATATCTAGTGGACTCTTTGGAGGAGTTCAAGTGCAGAGTACAGATGTTGCCATGTCCAGAAGTTTCTTCTAAAAACTTTTTCCTACTCTTCCCTTGAGTGGAGTCTGCCCCATCCTATGATTTTCACCCAGAGATCTGGGGCACATCTTGTGCTCCAGGGCCATTACACACCAAGGCAGTTATTCCATGGCAGAGAAGAGGCATCAGCATATCCTCCATCAGAAACATGGATAAAGGAAAAGATCAGCTTGATCTTGCTGGCCTTTCATAGGAGAACACTGACTGATGGGAATAAGAGCAGCATCTGTTAAGTTCCTCATGTTGCCTTCTCCCTTTAGGGAGCTACAAAGGTTTGTTCCCAAAGCCCAACACTCCACAATAGCTTCAGATTTTTACACACAAGTTAGAATTGATTTTATAAATTTATTTCTGAGCTGATCCTGTCACTTCCTCCTCCTCCTCCTCCTCCCTCTCTCTGGGGAACCTGACCTGTGGGGAATCTCCAGTTTGTAAGTACTCACCCTGCATGCATGAATATGTAGGTTAGGTACCTCCAAGCCTGGGCACGGAGCTGGGGATGGTACAGCAGTGCATTCTTCAGGTACAAGGGATGGCTGACTTGCAGCACAAATCTGTCTAATACCACTCCATTGTAAAGAAAAAAGGCAACCTAGAAAAGATGGGATATTCCTTGGTTAACAAATGCCTTTTCTCACTGAAAAGCACTTTGCAGCTCAAGACCATTGAGAAAAAAAGCTGCACATACAGTAATTTTTCTATCATTTGACAGTTTCAACAGCATTAAAGTTCCCTGCTTTGAGGAAGCTGCAGCACATTGCTATAACTCTATGCATGGCCTTCTGTAACACCCCAGCCACTGAGTCAGAGGAACTCAGCACCCTACCATATGATACCCTATTATATATATATAATATTATATTATACCCTATCAGATTCTCCTCTCTACTTAACTCCAGCACGGTACTCATCACCTGTGCAAAGATCTCATCGGGACAAACATATGAGCAGGTCAGAATATTTAACCCAGTTTCTCTCCCCTTCTTTTTCCTCTTCATTCACAGAACAGGGGAAGCCATATAGGAATTTGGCTAATTCCATTCTCTGGATTACCAGTGTCCTTAGGACTGCCCAGTCTTCACTCCTCAAGAGGTTTTGCTACAGTTTCCCAAGTTCTGTAGTGTCAATACAAACTATTTCAACGACAGGGCTATAGTTTCCCAAATTCTGTACTGTCAACACAAACTATTTCAATGACAGGGCTATAGTTTCCCAAATTCTGTAGTCTCACACACAAGCTATTTCAACGACTGGGCTATAGTTTCCCAGGTTCTGTAGTGCCAATACAAACTATTTCAATGACAGGGCTATAGTTTCCCAAATTCTGTAGTCTCATGCACAAACTATTTCAATGACAGGGCTACAGTTTCCCAGGTTCTGTAGTGTCAATACAAACTTTTTCAGAAATGACAGGCTCAGTCTCCACTCACACACACCCCAAGAGGGAACCGAAGTGGCCACGAGCTTCGTGTTTGTCCTGGTCTGGATCTAAACAGGTCCCACTCTAAGCCTGGTCCCTGTCCCAGCAGAGCCCTGGCAGCGAGGGGAGGGTTCCCAGGGGCCATGGGGGTACTTGCCTCCACGATGGTGATGGTGATCATGAACCAGGGCGGGGGGCAGCAGGTGTAGCTGTCATAGTACCACTTGCGGTCGATCTCCCGCGGCAGAGTCTCGTAAGCCACGTGCCGGATGAGCCGCTGCGAGAGGCTCAGCCCCGTCTCCTCCAGCAGGGCTTTGCTGCACAGCCTCCTGTTCCCCTGCAGGATGGCCTGGCGGAAGCTGTTTGACCTCTTGTTGCTCATCTGGGGGAAAAGGGAAGGGAGAAGCCGTGAGGACAGAGCAAGGCCTGGCACAATGTCCAGGGAGGATAGTGCTGGTCTGGCAGCAGCAGGTCCAGGCGGGCAGGGGAGATACCACCAGGCTGAGCTTTAGGAACCGAGTCTCAGGATGGTCACAGCGTGACCTACGGGGGGTGCAAGGAAAACCAGTACCAGGGTCTGCCATTGTGATGCCAATAAACGAGGTCAGGGCACAACAGAGGCTGCTGATGCACCTGGCTGAGCTCTCTGGCCCATTCTCCTGCCTTTCATCCACTGTCCTCACCATCAGTTACCACAATCCACATTGCTGTGTCCTCCTTCCTTCAGCTCCCCCTGCTCTATCACACTTCCCTGCACTTGTCTTCTCTTGGGGCAGAAAATCTCCTGAATGTAGCAGCAGGTACATTCACAGCACATCCAACCCCTGTGGCAGGAGTTAGCCCTGGGCAAAGAAAATTACCTCTTTGTGTAAAACAAAACTGCATGAGCAACAGCAACCAAACAACAAATTAATCGGGTGTACAGGCTGTCTTAGCTCCTGTAAGCCTGAAAGTCTTTACAAAGCTTCTTTTAAAAGTTATCCTCAGAGGGGGCAGGCTCTGAGATGGCACAGGCTTACAGCCAATTTGTATATGCCTTATCACCTTACATGCATAGATTTAGCTGTCTATCTTTTTGAGCATACACTTTCCCAATTTGGATGCATAATTAAAGCAATTGCATTTGCAAATGAGGCAGATGGAATTTTATGCCTAGCCTGCTGAGGGCGGGGGAATAAACCAGGTCTGAAAGAGCTTGCTCCAAGATTTGGATAATTGCTAATTAGCCCTGATGTCAAACAAACCTCCTGCATTACAGTCACTGCCTGTAGTGGCTGAATCTTTGGCAGGAAGCTCCAAAGGCTCCCTGTGCACACAAACCACTGCTGAGGGACCTTTTACTGTAACAGGCAGCAAAGCAAACATGACAGCCTGGTCCTTCTTCTGGGAGAACTGCTAAATGCTCTCACCAGCACCTCCAGCCTCCCAGAACTGAATACGAGATGACACTCAGACTGTTGACTTCCAGTTGTCACGCTGGTATCCAGCTGATATCCCAAGGCCAGCAAACCCAGAGCTTGTGCTCCCAGAGCCCAGGCAGAGAGGGAATTGCTCCAAGCTGGACCAAGCAGCTTAAAGCACAGTAATCACTGCAGGAGCCACTCCTGTCAATCACTGTGGAAGGCCAGGGGCCATCCGAGGTGATGGCACTGCATCCCCTCTCCCAGCAGCTGCCAGCCCTCCTTAGCCTTCCCCTTGCAGCCTGTTCCTCCAGCACTGAGGAACTCTGACAAGCAACTGGTGTGCTTAATTTTTACAAAACTTGGGGAAAATGTGTTGCTGTTGCTTTCCTCTTTGAGTTCCTTTAGTGAGAAAATGGTTTACCCTAACAATTCTTTCCTTTTTGGTGTTTCTCCTCTGCCGTCTCTTTCCTTCGCTCATTCAGAAAACAGTTGTAAAAGAACATTTCTGGCAAAAGAAGCAGAAACAGCAACAAAGAAATGTTCACAAAAATCTTTCTTCCAGTCTTCTCAAGTCTATCACCCAAAAGCTTTTATTGAAAACTAGGGAAGATGAGGGGGAAAAAAATTATTGGGAGTCTGCTGTTGCATTTAGAAAGACAACTCATTTCGAAAGACATTATTGTCATAGAGAAACATCCACCAGGTACAAGGCTTTCCTTTTCCCTCCTTCATGTGTGGGAAGCTTTTTGGCAGGTGACAGATGTACCTCTGTTTCAAAGGTACCTTGAGTCACCCAGTGACCTTGGTGTCTGCAGAAGAAAGCTTCCCTCCAGGTTAGGTCAGGGATGTCCTGCGCATTCTCCCTCACAGAGCTCATTCTCTTCTCTCTGGCTTTGCTCCTCTTGTGGACAAGAATAAATAAATTGGAAGGGACATAAAAATATTTGCCTGGCCTCTCTAGAGCAGAGGATATGGCAAGAAGGTCCAGATTGCCTCTACATGCCATAGTCTTGGTGTGGTTTTACAGCCAGAGGAGGCAGGGACACGGTGTCAGGAGTGTCCCATGTGTGCTGAAAAGCCCCCCAATCCACCAAGATGTGCATGAGAAGATGTACTGAGCACCTGTTAAAACTGGGAGACATCCTGCTGGTCCCCATGGGCACTCATTGCCCATAGCACCAGTGAGGAGATGATCTCCAAAGAGGCACCACAGCTCACTGCCAGGGCCCAAGGCAACACAACACTCCTGGCCCCACTCACATAACCCTACAGGCCTTTGGATCAAGCTGGGAGGAGATGGGCATGAGCAGACAGAGGATTAAGTCACTACTGCTGCTCTCATCAGCTCCTAATCAGAAGCCTATTTTGTTCCTCAGACTGACTTTGGAAGACTCAAATCTTCCCAAACAGAGTCTCGCATATGGTCACAATTTGCTGACTTGATTTTGGAATTACATAATATTGGTATTTATACGCCAAGTATTTAATCATCAGCTGAAAGAACACTGGCCCCATTGTTGGCCTGCACATTACTGCAGCTCCAGAAGCCCATGGCAGCCCATCCCACTTCTCTTCATGCAATTGGTCTGTGACTTCTTTAATGAGTGTGATATTAAAGCTGCAAGCAGATGGGTACAGCAAACAGTGTGTGGAGAGTGAAGGTAGCAGAGGGGAACAACACATTCCCTTAGTCCTTCATGCTGCAGGATGTTATTGTGCAGCAAGAAAGAAATTTCCCTTGCAGAACAGCCAAGATGACTTGACTGGTACCCAAGCACTGCCACCTCTGCCCTTTGGTCTCACCATACCCAAACAAACCCAGGCTTAGTGCTCCAGCTCTGCCCAAAGGCTGGTTTGATACCTCTGTCCAAAAGGAAAATGTCTTCCTACTTACATCTGAATCTGTCCTTAACACTGAAAACATCACAGCTTAGCAAGAGTCCTTACTGTCTGGTGTGGGACAGGGCCAGATTTGGTGGAGTACAAAGCCCTGCCTTGGTCAGCACACATGGCAGTCTAGGACTAGCCTGGGCTAATCTGCAGCCTGCAGAGGTGCTGTCCAATCCCACTGGCAGGGCAATCTCCCTGTGTCCCTTGGCTACCTGTACTGCTGTGGCTACCTCAGGTAATCAACAGCCCAGCCATGCAGCATCTCCCCCACCTCCAGTTTCACACCCTGTGTGGGGCACAGTACCCTGTTTTGGTTTTATTCAGCCTCACTCAGGAGGTTTTGAAAAACATGGATTCCTGCCCAATACATATTGGCATCTTTGAGGCTGGTCTAGAGCTATTTTTAAACACCCAGAGCTCTGTGACAGGCCGTGCATTCAGCTCTCCAGCTCTGATCCTCCAAGACACACAGCACTAAATCAGAAGTTAGCACAAGCTTTTTAAAAGCCTCTGCCAGCTCCAGTTTTATAACCCACTTTACTTAAAAATGCAACCTCTCCAATCAATTTTGCTTTCAAGATTCCCATTTATTTCCTTCCCTCACTCCACACTTCTACAAAATGCTAATGTGGGTAGAGATGGCTTTTCCCAAAGCTCATAGCTCAGCATCAAGTTCATCTGTCACAGATGCTCACATCCTCTGAGTCAACCTGGCAGCACTTTCCCAAACAGTATCAACTGGGAAAAAAGCGAACACCAACATCCTGATTTGGTCTGACCAAGCAGTGGTTACTCTGGGGATTCAGAAAAAAGGGGCAGGAGGCATCAAATAAATTATCCTGGTCATTGAAGGGGGATTCCCTGCTCAAGGTTTTGCCTATTAAACGTGACAGGCTTAGACTCTCCAGCATTCCAATAGAAAAGGTAAACCACTCTCAGATTTCAAGATTAGTTGCTTGCAGGACAAAACTAACACTGTACTTTAAATAATGTTGTGTCAAAACACAGCAAGTTTGAAACTTCAAGCACCCAAAACCTGTTCCATTTCCCATTGGTGATGGGAAGGATTCCACAACCAAAATTAATCCAGATTCAATTTTCTGAAGCAATTTAAAAAAATCATCTTTATAACATTTCCCACTCGTGTGTATTTTAGATATGTACACAATCATAACAACCATTTAAGCTGACATTGCACTTCCCCAGTTTAAAATGTATGTGACTGAAAACAGCTGAGGAATCATGGCTAAGGATGGAAATATCTATGCAAATATCAGTTTCACCTCTAGTTGGCATAATGATTATTTGCCAGACTAGTTCACCTGGAAGAAAGTTCTCTCTTCTGCTGCTACTTGTAGCCAATATCTAATGGACTTCAGTTCAGTGGTCCTTGAATGGAGAACATCTTCAAGTATCTTTCTGTGCTGCATTACAGACTCCTACAAGTCTATGGAAGTGTTAAAACCAGAGTGGGAATTCATGAGCACAGACACACCATAAGACTGTGGGTAGTCACTTCATCTCCTTCACCCGCCATAGTTTATCCTGTTTTTAAGGCTCCAGCAATGTCTTGACACAGTAATTGCCCCACTGAACGTCCTGCTCAGCAGCACATAGCACAAGAAAGCCTTTCACTGACACCTAATCATGTTCCAGGCTCTTCCATGGAGTAAGAAACTCCTGCAAGGATCTTCCTCTCACCTCCTCTGGTGGCCAACAGATGTGCCACTCTTAAGGAGCAAGAGCAGAGGCTGCAGATTTCTTAGCCTGCCTCTCCAGTTCTATTTCTTTATCTGAAGAGGCAGGATTTGCAGTCTGGCAGCACACTGAGCAAGTCAGGGAGGGCATCACAGAAACTAAAGGAAATCTTTCTCTGAAGGGTAAGGCATGCTGGTACCAGGAAAGTTTGGCTTAGGGTGACCTGATCATTGCTACACAGTGCCTCAAAAATGCGTGTTGATCACTGAAAATGAGGTAGAATGAGCCTGTCCCTAGAAGCCAGCAAGGCCAGGGAAAGCAAGGTGGGTGGTAATCCTTGATCTGGAAAACAAAGGATGTACATTTAATTAGCTAATATATTTTGTGCATTACTGAGATGCTACATCAGCTTCAAGTTCCTCCAAAGCCACAGCTCAACCTTTCTGTTGAAAGCAGCGCTGGTTTTTTTTCCCAAGTCACAAGAGCTGTGTCTCAGAGCTTACTACTTACTACTTTAGCTCCACTGCAGTTCACAGGATATTCTGTGGAGTAGTCCAGGAGTGCCAACAGCAACTCCTGCTCAGCAAGGATCCTGGCAAATAACATCTCAGCTCCAGTTACCTCCTGGCACGTCTCCTCTCTAAAAGCAGCAAAGTTGGTTAAACACCTTGGTTCATTATCTCCTCCTGTGGTCTGTGCTGCTCACAGCCAGAATGTTCACTGTGCAATTTAAGCATCTCTCTACAGTGCAGAAAAGAAACCAGACGGCAGAGATGCACGAGATGTCTCCATCTGGACAGCAAATACCTTTGTTTCTCTGCAGTGTCTGAGGCACAGGATAAGAAACCCCCTCTGAAACTGCTTTCTGCTGTTCTTGAGAGCCCTGGTGCAGAACAGAAATGGATATGATTGCAGCATTGTGTTTTACAACTGCATGAGATGAATTTCATACATACAGAAGAGAAGGAATTTCCAATGAGTTGCCTATCTGATTTTTTTCAGCCTTATCTGTTTGCAGATCACACCAGGAGTCTTCAGCTTCCCTGAATTTATTCATTACTCAATTTATTTCCTGAGTGATTTCTAGGGTCTATTCTCACATTGTAAAACTTTCGATTTCCGAAATTTGTTTTGCTGAGTTGAGAACTGGCATATGTGTGGATGTCCTTATTAAGGTGAAAAGTCCTATAATTACATTTTTGGTGCATCCAGAAGTTCACAAAGCATTTTGGACATCAAAGGATAGCACAGCTTTGCTCACCAGCAGTTCTTTAGCTGGGGATCTCAGTATCTGAGGGGGCAGGCAGAGCTCTTGGTGCTCATGATGATGCTGGAGAAAAGGAAAACCACACACACAAAGCTGTGCTTGTAAAAGCTCTGCATTTAGCAAAAGGTCAGCCTTTCCCTTCCCCATACCCAGCACCATCATTTTTGGGAGCAGGTCAATTCTTGCTAAGCCACTGAAACAGACAAATTAACCTGAGCAAAAAGCAGAGACTGCTGATGATCACCAAGCACAAACATGCACTGAAACACCACCACACAGCGTTTCCAGGACTGACAACTATGAAGTGAAAGGAGTGCCTAACATCACAGTGATTCTGGGTCAACTGTGCTGTTCCTGTCCATCAGGAAGTTCAAAAGGAAGGGAAAAAAGAAGACCTAAAAAAGTTTAGATGTTGGAAATCAATATAAACTAGAGGAGAAGTGAGATATCATTTGTAAGTATTTTAATGTTCTGGCATTTGCATTGCTTATTGATTGGAAAGTGCAAAAAATGCAGACAAGGATGGAGGGGCTGATGACAGGAAAATCAATGGCTTCTTTACAGGAGTCATTCAATAGTAGTGAAGGAAATTTGCTGTTTTGCAGATATCCAGTCAGGTGGGTGTGAGCTGGCAGGAGCTCCTAGTCCCAAGGGAGGAGGATGTCCAAGCATTTCACTCCCACCTGCCTCTCATTCGCTCATGCTTCTCCTGAGCTCAGTGGAGCAGGAGAGAGAAAAAAGCCCCGTTCTACTCCTGAGCCTGTTGCCAATGTGTTGGCTGGCCCCAGGCCACCATTTCTGTAAAAGAAATTAGGTGATACCTCTTCCTGCTACCCAAGTGTTGTGCAGCCCAATTAGTGAATGCTTGCATGGTACTTTGAATATCCCAACTGTAGAACAAGCAGCTGTTACTATAAATACACTGCTGAGCACTGTGGACCACACTGCTTGTTATGCTGGAGCTGAGGAAAACCTCACCCTCACCGTGGATCTCTTGAATAGCTGCTGCATTTATTTGACTCTCCCTAGGCACAGGCAAGGGGCTGCCCAGACAGCCTGGGGCGATAGAGCAGGGCTGGGATTGCCCCACAGTAATTGCACCCTGACACTGCCCATGGCCTGACAGAGCCTGTGACTTGATCCCTGAGTGCTGGGCCATGTTATTGTACCTTTCTGCTTCAGGTGAAGACAGGATGTATGGAAGATTCTTTCTAAACCCAGAGCACAGGCATGAGAGACCACTACAAAGGAAGGGATCACACCCCCACGATGACTGCAGGAACACATAGAGATGCAAATTCCTATACTCTCCATCCAGAACACATCCAGCTTTCCAGTGAAACCTTAGAGACATTAACTTGCCCTGCTCATTGACTTTGTCACCCAGGTTTATCTCACTGCTGCACTAAACCTGCTGGGACTCAGGTGTGCAGTGACAGAGCAAGAACCAGGCAAACCTCCCAACTGGCCACTGCTCAAGATATCTCACAAACAACATTTCTAAGCCATCCTGGGTACCTGACAACACATGTCTACATTTGTGTTGACTCAACAAACTGCTTTGACAAGAAACAGAGCCACCCCTTCACTAATTGACTCATTAGTAGAGATAGAGAGGCATCCAGATCATGACTCATGCACTCTGAGACATCTCACCTATGATAAAATGAACATGACCTAGAAATAATTATCCCTGTTGCTGTTGATGCCTCCAGCAGTGCAATATGACTCCACCCAGCACGTCAACACAACGTTATCTATATATTTTTGTCTGGAAGTGGTGAAATCTCCAGATAAAACAGGAGACATCCAGACTGACAGATGTCTGCTTGCAAACAAATGGCTCCTTATAGCAGCTAACAACTGATACTGAGAGGAAAAGCTCTAAACTAGCAGCAGACATTGCCTCATGATCTTCTTACAATAGCTCCCACAGTTCCTTCCCATGCAAATTTGTTTCCCTGGAAAAATCAGCAGCAACTCGACTCTTGGTTTAGGAGTTCAGTCAGCACGGAATGCCTCAGCAAGTCCAAGCAGAACATGATGCAGGGACACAGCAAACACTGGTGTTGACAGAGGGAGGGGAAGAGAGAGGGAGAGTGTGTCCCTGCACAGCCCATGTGGGAAGCAGAGGACTGTTTAAAGCCTGGCAGGCCCTGCCAGCCAGAGCACTCACCAGGTTGACGAAGTCCTGGTAGCAGATCCTCCCCTCGGAGTTGCTGTCTGCCAGGGCTAGCAGGACCTCCAGCTTGTGGGGGTCCAGCTCCGAGCCGTGCCTCTGGAGGAGGGAGCGGAACTTCTCAGTGCTGATGTAGCCAGTGTTGTCGGGATCGAACTGGGATAGGAGGGGAAAGTGCCAGAATTAACCATTCCACGTCACACACAACTGCCCTCCTATGCATCCATCACCCAGGGGCTGCTGCAGGCCTTGGTGACACTGCCCTGAGACACACAGGGGCTGCTGCAGAGAGGGGTGAGCCCAGGCACCATCATCCACACCACCATCCCATCTCCACCCAGGCTTCAGCTACATCCCCTCCCTTCACCTTCCTTCCCTCTGCATCATCAGTGCTCTTGGTTGGTTTTATATCCCTCTCTATCCGGACCATCAAGCAAACCAGAGATTACAGTTTGTGAGATAAACTTCTGAAAATGGTTTTACTACTCGATTTCCAAACACAATTGCACCACAGGAATATGCCACCCCTCCTGAAGCCCTTTGTGTGCTCAGTGTTTCTGGCAGTCACCTTTCCAGATCACCTCTACAGACGCCTTCACAATGCTAAGCGCTTTCACTGCTGAAGAGCTATTTTAAGATGCTTTGGGAGGGAAGTCTTTGGGCAGGGAGCAAAGCAGGTGAACATTAAATCAAACTAAAAGTGACAAGGCAGCCACGTGCCATTTTGAGAACGTAAACCGGAGCCATTAGAAGGAAAGTCCCGGGTGAGATCTGGAGTGACTCCCACCCTAACCAAAAACATCACTGTTTTCCCTCAGACTAAGTGGCTAATCTCATAAAAATGCCACTGACTGAAGGGAGACACCTTTAGAAGGCTGTCCAAACCCAGGACTGTTCCAGCAGCCTCCAGGCACGCCAAGGCTGCCAGCTCACAGGGCACAGCCCCAGCCACGACAAAGCCCAAGCTGGCACCACGCCGAGGTGTTTCTTTGGTGCCTGGAAAACGAGGGGCTGCAAGCTGCCAGACCAGCCCTCACCAGGCCTGTGCAGCCTGATCTCCACCAGCTCCCTGTTGCTGGGAGATTTTGCCTTTGATTTCCCAAACTTGGCTGTGAGGACCCTGGTGCTGACTGGCCTCCTTTTGTAGATAATGATATCAAGCTTGTTGGCTGGATTGAATGGCTGTCAGGGGGCACGGTGGTCAGAAGGGAGCCTTTTCATGGAAACATTTGGGACATAATAGGGCCTTGGCAGAGCCAAAAAGGTCCTGACAATCCTCGCTCTTTCCTAATGGAGAACAAAAGCTGAACAGGCGCCGCGCCTTCGATCAGACACGGTGGAGTAAAGGCTGCCTTGGCACGGGAGGAGGTGGGGAGGAGGATGTGGCACAGGATGCAGCCTGGCAGCAGCAGGGCTGGCACAGCTCTGCAGGGAGCAGGACAGCTGTAAAACAAACCAGCCTCAGCCACAGGTAGCTTGTTTAGAGGATGAAGTGCCCCTGTGAGAGGATCTGGCTCCATCTCCTGTCCTGAGCACCTCTGTCCTGCTGCTGCTCCTGGGGACTGCTCTCACCAGCTGCTTGGGTGAGGAGGAGCTGTCTGACCTGAGGAGGAGAGATCACAGCTCCTTGCTGGAGTAGGGCTGTCTGCCTTCTGCCAGAGCAGCAACCTCTCTGTGAGGAAGCTGTGGATTACACAAACCAAGATAAACCAAGTGACCTGTGGGCAGTCAGAGCTGGGCACTGTCCCCTGCTCTCTGCCAAAGGCTGACCTGACCTTGTCAGGTGGCCTGGATGTACCTCTCTGACAGCTGGCACTCAGAGCCAAAGGTGGATTTCATCAGCTGTTTACTGTCAAACAAGGGCTTAATATTAATCCCTGGAGAAGTTTAGCTCCCCTACTCCGTCCCACTCCGATGCTTTGAGTTAACAGATCAAACTCTCAACTGACCCCAAAAGTAAGGGTTTCTACACTCAGGCTCAGCTCTGATGCTATTTGGCCCTTGCTGGGAGTCCCAAGCCAGCCTGAGTTTGTGGTGCCCAATCCCAGAGACACATCCCCAGGAAACAGAGTATTATCAGCACAATACCTGAGATGACCTTTCTCAAGGGGAATTTGCAGAAGCTGGGAGATGAGTCATTCAGTGAATGGATCTAAGACCTGCAATCCCAGAGATACTGCTCCTTGTTTCCCAAAAACATTTGACCTAACCAACACCTTACTTAACTTTATTTTGTCTTGTCTAGGACAAAACCATTTGTTCCTTGAAGGCTTAAGTTCCTCTCTACTTTGAGGGCCAGAGTCAGCAGCTGAAGTGTGGGACTCTGCCCGCACCGTGTGCTCATTGTTGGACTCTGCAGGAAAGACCAAGGGCCACAGCCACAGGGAATGTGGCTATTCCTTCAAAGGGCAGGAGAGATACAGAGCTGAAGCACACCAGAGCACAAAAGAGCTGCTCAGATCACAAACCACTTTTCCTAGACTTTGATGGCTTTAAAGCATTCCAAAAAGAAGCATTTTGCAAGCAAGAATTACACAACAGGTTCAGAGCATGTCACTGTTCCTGGCTGCTGGCTTTCCAAAGGCACAATGGAACCTGGCTGGTGGCTGTGAAGAACCCTCTGCTCCAGGGATTCTTCCTTCTCACACCAACAGGCACCACCACTCCTGCTCCAGCTCATGGTCTTGCTACTTATCCCCCCAAAATCAAAGCACTGGCAGAAGGCAGCTGGAGTTCTCAGGACTGTAATCGAACTAGGGAGCCTGTTCTTCTCTTCCACGTTATTACGTATCACTATTTTTTGGCATTATGTTAATGATACTAATTAGAAACAGGTTTGAAGTAAAGCAGTGGATCTGAACAGCATGAAAGAGTAAGAGGTGAACAATGAACAGCTGACATCCAAACTAAAAGGCCTCGGAGCAGGGCCAGGGCTTCCACAGCATGGAGCAGAACGTTTTACTGTAAGACCCAGCTGCAAGGGAGTTCTCTTATTTACGTTTCAATGATTTTTTAATCATATAACAATAAACAATTTTAACAATATAGCAATTCTTTTAGAATATAAAAATCTCATCTGTCACCACAGTGCTCAAAATCCACACCAACACTTCGAACTGCCTCAAACTCTGTTTCTGATGTCACAGTTGGCAAAAAAAACGCAAGGGCTTGAGCTGGTCCTGTGGATCCTGTGTCCCTACACACAGCAAACCATAAAATCATAGAATAACCTGAGTTGCAAGGATGACTGAGTCCAACTCCTGGCCCTGCCCTGACCATCCCCAAGAGTCACACCCTGTGCCTGAGAGCGCTGTCCAAATGCTTCTTGAACTCAGATGGGCTTGGTGCTGTGACCACTGCCCTGGGGAGCCTGTTCAGTGCCCAACCACCCTTTGACAGCCAACCTAAACCTGCCCTGACACAACTTCAGACCATTTTCTCAAGGCAGGAGAGCAAAGAGTGGAGGTACCAGCCCCTTGGGATGATGCTGAAGAGTGCAATAAGGCCTCCCCTCAGTCTCCTCCAGGCTGAACAAGCCAAGTGACCTCAGCTGCTCCTCTTAAGGCTTCCCCTCCAGACCCCTCACCATCCTCGTGGCCTCCTTTGGACGCTCTCTATGAGCTTAATGCCTTTTTTATTCTGCGGTGCCCAAGACTGCGCAGAGCGCTCAGGGTGAGGCTGCACCAGTGCAAAAACACGTGACACCAGACTCAGAGCACTCGGGTCCATCAGCTATAAAAGAGACAACTGACCTTCACGAGCCTCTTCATGTGTCTGTCCATGGCGAGCTCCAGAGGGGCCAGGTGTGCCCCGAGAGCCCCACCAGGAGCGCTCCCCACGCACAGCTCCCACACCACGAGCCTTCCTCCGGCCACTCGGGCAGCCAAGTGCATCCCAAGTGTGGGGATGAGGAAGGCCTTTGCCCCCCCTCGTCCCCCCAGACAATAGGACACTAACGGCAATTTCATGCAAGGTTTCCTCCGCATTTCAATGACAATCACCCTTAACTCCCTTGATCCTCAACCAGGCTCTTAAGCAAAAATGTAAATATGTTAATGACCGTAGCAGCCATCTGACCCAGGCTCTTAATTCCCTGGCCCTAAACAAGCTGTTTTTCTCCTGTTTCTTCCTTATATTAGACCACTGCATCACAAACCAAAGGCCTCGCAGCAAAACCACAAGACAAAAATAAGGGGAGGGGGCCTCACAAAATCTGATGAAAACAGGAAATTTGGTTGAGAAAAGAACACAAAATCTCGAATTGTTCCTCTTCTTTAATTAAAGACACATCAGCCACGGCTGAGTGAGCAAGTAGGGTGGAGGCTGGTGCTGCAGACAGACAATGGATATCTTGGGAAAACTCAGACGCTTCACAGAGCGCAGCCAGCTGCTCCTCTCCCCATGGCAAACAGCCCCAGGGGCACCCGAGCAGCTGGAGAGTCAACAGCTGAACTGGGCACAGCAGGAGCATCGCTGGATGTGCACAAGGACCACACCAGGGTGGAGCAGAGCAGGACAATCCCCTCCCTCGCCCGGCCAGTGATGCTGGGCATGATGCCCCCCAGGGCATGGTTGGCCCTCCTGGCTGCCAGGGCACTGCTGACTCTTGGCCAACTCCAGGGCCCTTTCCTGGTACTGCTTTCCAGCATCTCATTCCCAGTCTGTCTGTACATCCAGGGTTTCCCCATCCCAGGTGCAGAATCCAGCACTTCCCCTTGTTGAACTCCCTATGGTCAGTGGTTCCCAGCCCTGTGATCTGTCGAGGTCCCTCTGCAGGCACTCCCTGCCTTCAAGGGAGTCAACAGCTCCTCCAGGTTTTGCAGTGACATCAGCAGCAATTTGAGGATTCTGGGATGAATCCCATCAGTCCCCAGAGATTTATAGGGATCCAGCAGGAGCAGCACATCCTGCACAAGTTCAAGGTTGACTGGGAGTTGATCATTCTTGCAGTCCTGGTCCACCAGCTCAGGGCACTGAGACCCCCTTGGTCCCTCATCCACACTGAAGACAGAGGCAAAGAAAGTGTCAAACCCCTTTGCCTTGTCTGTGTCTCGGTTTGTGAGGTGACCATCCCCATCCTGGAACGGACCAATGATATTTCTATGCTGCCTATTGCCATTAGTGTATTTGAAAAAACTCTTTTCATTGTCCCCCACAGTTCTGGGAGCTCCAACTCCAGCTGGGCTTTGGCCACACGAATTTTCTTCCTACAATGGTGAGCAGCATCTCTGAATTCTTCCCATCGCACTTGATCTTGCTTCCACTGGGCACACTCCTTCCTTTTTTGCCTTTTTCCAAGAGAAGACCCCTGCTCAGCCAAGCCAGCCTTCTGCCTCGCCTGCTTGACTTCCAACATTTGGGAATGGTTGCTCCTGTGCCCTCAGGAGGTGATGTTTGACAAGTGACCAGCACTGATGGACCCCAACACCTGCAAAAACATTTTCCCAGGGGACCTTACTTCCCTGAGCAGCCTGAAGGATCCAGTCTGGATTCTGAGCCTGATCCAGTCTGGGTTTTCCCGGGAATCAGAAGCAGAGTCTGTGTTTGTTTAAAAAAACCTAAACCAGACCAAACCAAATCAAACCAAAATGTGGCAAGAGCATATTTAGCACTTTCTGCTTTGACAAAGATTAAAGGAATGGCAAGGCAGAAGATGAAAGTCTGCCTTACAATCCATCTGAGAGGGCAAAAAGCAGGGGCTGTTCTGGCAGGAGTTTTGTCACTGCCTGGTGCTGATGATCTTCCAAGCAGCTCGATGATCCTTCCCTCTCTACCGACAGTGGGAGGTGTACGTGAGAGGAGAAACCCTGAAGCAGCAGAGAGGAAGGCCAGTCACAGGTCACTGCCTGTCAATCCACACTGAAATCCAGCTCCTCACCATGTCTGAGCAGCCTGAACATGTGTGGTCGAACATTTAGTGCTCCAGTGACGCAGGCTCCCCTCCCCTGTAAATAATGAATTTACTCACCACTGCCCAGACAATATAACGTGATTAAGGGCTGTCCAGCAGTACTTTTAGGGCATGCTAGATTGCTCTGACCTGAGGTGAACCCGAGGGTTGGAAACATCACCCAGCTCTCAAAAGCCAGATTGCATTTAAGCACAGAGGATACTCCCTGCCCAAGCAGGGCTCCCAGGCAGACCTGCTCCCTGGAAAGCTGCAGTGGGAGAGCACGGAGCTCCCCGGCTCAGCGCTCGTCCCACAGCAGATGTCCTGTCACCTGGATTTGGGTGAGTCTCTCTACATGTAGCACATGGCAAAGTGGAGAGGGACGGAGCTCATATAAGATTCCCTTTTCCTTGAAGAGCAGAGTAGCCTGAAGCCCAGGTTCATCAGCTAACAGGCCAATCTGTAGAGGCATTTCTGCTCTGATTTGTTTCTCCTACTGTCTTAGGCATAAAGACAAGGAAGGGACCTACATTATTACCATCTGTTGTTACCTTCTGCAAAAGCATTTCATCTAAACATACACTGAAAGCACAGATTCAACAAGAAGGGGAGAATCAAAGGTTCAGAAGTGGATAACTGCTCAGTTCTTAGACAGACAGGAAAGGGCTTGGGATCAGATCTGACTCTTGATATTCCCAAGATTCCTGGAGTGAGCCCAGATGACTTAAGAAGTCCCTTGACCTTCCCATATGCAGGGCACAGGAAACACCCCCGTGTTTGTGTGACCCAGCACAGTGAGGGCTGTGCAGCACTCAAAGAGTGTGGCTGGGTAATGGTTGCAATGGCAAAGGGCAATTTTACCAAGCCACCAGGCCACAGGGAGACTGCGACCACAGCTGGCCTTCTGACGAGGTTTCAGACACAGAAACCTATCAAACTTTCCAAAGCCAGTGACAGCTGGACAGCACACTGAACTCCCTGACTCTGAAAGGTTCAGACTCTCATCCATAACCACCACAGCCAAGCAAATCTGGCATTCAAAGACCCCGGGAATTTCTAACCCACAACCAGGCACCCAAATTCATGTTTCTGTCTCCATGCTCATTTTTAATGCAACTCTCTTCCCTCTCCTTCCTCTGCCTTGGGTTTCTTGCTGCAAGTCCTTGCTGAGACACTGAGAGAGGACAGAGCTGAGATGCACTCACAGGACCTGCTGAGTGAGCCTTCAGTCCTCGGCCACCTCGATGTCCCACCACTCTGAGGGATCCCACTGCCTCTCTCCAGAGCAGTCTCCTGGCAGTACACTCCCAGAAATCAGCCTCCAGTCTCAGCTGGGGAATGACACAGTGCTCAAGCCACCCGGAACTAAATTATTCAAAACATGCCACTGTGCTGGCTTTGAAACCAAAGCTGCTCCCAAGAAACAACCCGGAGTAAAAAGGAGCTCCATTATCAGCAGCACTGCCAGGGAAGGAGAAGCAGCACTGCAAGTGAGGGAGATAATTACATGACTAACGAGACAGCATGGGTGGCAGGAGATGCCCTCCATTATGCCACAAGGCTTAATGCAGAGAGACATGTTTATAGACTGAGCCTTCTCCAGCTCTGCTTCTTCCTGTTTTATTATTTATGTCAGTGCATTAAGACTAATGGAAAAAAGCTGAGGCACTCTAAAAAGTGGTAAGGGTTTTTTTAGGTGAAAATACAATTCTTAATCTTGACCCAGCACTTTGCAGGTTTCACTGGGCAGCTGTCCTGAGGGTCAGACTGGAGAGTCACATGTCTGACATCACCGAGCCCAGCTCTGGTGCTGCCTGTCCCTCATTTCTGACATTGTGGACAAGATGAAGCCTACAAGAGACTACCTAGTGATTGTTGTGACCAAACTCACCTGAACTGTTAGAAAGTTTTCTTAAGTCCTGAGACAGGAGGTTTGACACTTTTTGGAAGTGCAGGTACAGATGGGGCAGATGAGTTCTTCCCATTCAACACAAGGGTTTGGTCTGATATTATCTGGGAAAAGTTGCATAGGTGATACCAGTGTGAAAGAGCCAGGGGAGTTGAAATGTTTCAGTTCTGTATGTGGACAAAAGCCCAAAGAATTATCTCTGTCATAGGATGATGATGCAGTTTTTGTCCCAGCAGTAACTCTGGAGAATGTTACACAGCAGCTGCTAAAGTTAGATAGTCTTGAATCAGCAGGTCAAGGTAACTTTCATCCAAAAAATTTTGAAAAGTCATTACAAAAACTGACTTTCTGCAAGTCTGGGAACACTGGAAGAACATCAAGATCTGCTTTTTACCTTTCTTCCAGTTTTGAATCAGCAATACAGCCCTTCTAACTGTGGCTCCAAAACTCCTGTTCAAACAAAGTGACAGGCACTCACCCTGCTCCCAAAACTGCCAGGCAAGAGTTTATTGGGACACAACAGGGCTGTTGGTCCAAGAGCAACCCACAGCAAAGGAACAGATGACTGATAGTGAGTAACACATACTTGAAGGGGGATTGGTCTAATATCAGTCAAAGCAGGCAACAAAAAGCAGGTTATGTCCAGCTGATGTTACCTGGATGAGAATACAACCTTGGTGAAGATCATAAAACAAGGTCACTGGTATAACTGATCTCTGCAGGGCACTGACACCACCACACAATGCTGTCACCTACTGTGACACAAACTCAGGCTGTCACACATTCAACATGCTGAAGTCTGGCTATTTGACAGGTCTCAAAAATAAAACTAGGGCAGAGAGCAACCATCATATGGCAATGCCACTAATGGGTTCCCATGGGAATTCCTTCTTGCTCCTACACAGTCCTCATTTGTGACTTAGGAGAAGTCTGCATCCTACTCACAGATGGGTTAAAGCAGGAAGTTATTAAGCATCAGCTGGGTCTTTTGGTAAATCTGGGTGCTTACAAACAATATCTATTACAATAAAAACAAAGAGAAAGCCACGTGGCCAGGAGCCAAGAATGCCAGCCCGCTCACAGGGTGGGGAATGGCATCTTCAGCAGCAGCCACTCTGGGGGGAAAAAAAACCTTGTTTGCTATAGGGACAGCTCTCAAGGTAACACTGCCTGCAAGAAAGGAAATGGGCAAAAGGAAAGGGTTGCAAATGAGGTGTCATTACCTCTTTGGCACGTTGTGACTGGTACAGTCTCACTGGCTGCACTGACAGGCTCCGTTCATTACCTTGGGAAAGGGAAGGTAAAGCAATGACTTGATCACTGTCCAGAATAACAGAAAATTGGCAGTACAGGAATCTCCACTGAGACAAAGGGCAAACAGGTCAAGACTGGGCAGCTTTAGATTAGAGTAAGTTGATTATTTTTACTATTAACAAGCGAAATGTCTCACTAACTTCACCAGAATTTTTCCAATTGAATTGCAAGTTTTCCTGGGAGATGGTCAAGGTCAAGCAGCAGATCACTCAGGAAATATTCTAGCCTTCATTATGAGAGAACACGCAATCCCAACAGTTCCCTCCTGAGCTGGCTGCAGGCTATTAGGGCTCAGAGAAACCTGAGCCAAACAGGTGCATTTAAAACCCCAACTAACAAGTGCCATAGCACAGGTACAGAAAAAATGACCCACCCAGACTGGAAATCTGACCATGCTTCTGGTTAGAGCAGCAACCACAAAGAAAAACTCTTACTAAACAGACTGGGAAACAGATTTAACTCCTACTGGTCTTACAACTGGCTTTGCTCAGTCATGGGGACTAGAAGCTCCCAAAGAAACTCCTCTCTTTTCCAAGCTAAACTTGTGAAGAGGAGACAGAGGTATCACATGATTCCCTGCAGTGCCTTGGAGGCACCTGGTGTTACACTGCAACAACACAACCATCTCAAAGGTACTACAGACAGGCTGATTCCAAATGGAGCCCGGAGCTGCGAGCATTAATTATTCTCTAAATTCTATCATTTAAATGCCTGAGAGCAAGAAAGCCTGGCTTGCATCTTCCCTGGGTGATCACGGGGGTTACAGCTGCAGAAAGGAGCCAGACTGCTGGAAGCTGTGGTGGTTTGCATTGTTCCTTAGGAGAGCTATCCAAATCAGTCCTGGATGAGTCCCAGACTGCAGGTTCCCTGCCTGGAGGACTGCATTGGTAATTTCTGCAGTGTTTGCACTTTCCCAGTGTCTGCTGTGTCAAATACACTTCGGTTTAAGGGTAGCAAAGTTGCACAGTCACAAATCTGAAAAATCAAGCTGCATTTTGGATTCTTATCTGCCCTTAGTGGATACAAGGGACAAATATAAAGCAAGGCACAATTACAGAGTTCTCTCTTCCACAAGTTTTCCAACAGGCAAAAAAACGTGATTAAAAGCAAATCATGACTTAATAAACTCCACAACAGGAATGCAACTACCTCCTTAGGAAGAGGGGCTGTCCATGCAGGGTTCCCAGCCCAAGCCTTGCAGTAGCACAGCAGTTCTCCCTGCAGGTGACAAAACACAGGGCTGGCCTGGGGCTAGTTGTGCCCTGCAAGGTGCAATGTCTCTGTGGGGCACAAACACAATGAATAGGGGATCCCTTTTAACAAAGCCTGACAAAAAAAACACAGCAAGGTTTGAAATTCCTCTTTGAGACACTTAGCAGAGAAAAGGGTCCTTCTCACAGCACTGGGAAGTTCTCACAGAGCCTGGCCCTGCCTGAGCTGTGTCAGGAGCTCCTCTTAACCTCAGGAGACAGCAGCAGATAGTCCCCCCACAGCCTCCCACACAACAGAGCTCACTCTGTCAGTCAAACCTGCACTCCCTCACACAGCCCCTCTCCTTGCCTCTCTCCACCTCGTTTCTGCCTCCTTCACTGATCTGATCAGATCTCCCATGTGTGCAGAGCTCACACAGGCTTTCAGAGCACCTGCTGCCTCCAACAAGCCTGCCCCCTCTTCCCAAGCTCCAACATTCCCCTTTTGCTTGAACAGACTGGCTTGAGTGCAGTTTAACCATTCGAAGCTGAAGCGCCCATGGGCACCCAGAGGCCAGCAGACCTCCCACCCCATTCCCTGCCCCTGTGCAGAGCCTGGGGTGATGGCTGCACTGCCAGCACAGGGGGGCTGCAGGTGCACAGCAGGCTGGGGCACCTTCAGCAGAGCCTGTGGTCTGTATTTCCTGTGCCTGCACCACAAGTGGCCGCACTGAGAAACAAGCCCTGGCTAATGCAATTCTCAAGCTCTATTTCCTGGGTAACACTTAAAACACACGTTCAGGTGCAGAGATGGTTTTCCAAAACTGACACAGCCTCCATGTAGATGATTTAAAAGAAGGAAGTAGAGAAGACACAGGCAACAACCATAATTACAGAGCCAGTATAATGAAGACTATTCATGTTATGTTCCTCAGGAACAAGGAAACCAGAAAGAGTCACCTGAGAGCTGCAACTGCTGCAAACAAAGGGGAAGCAAGCCAGGAGGGAGAGACAGAAACAGACTGAGCAGGAAGGTCAGGAAGCTGCACTACTCCTATTGCTACACACCAAGCTGCACCTCCAGGAAGCGTGAAGAGAGTGGGGAAAAAAATCTTCTCACCTGCACTAGAGAGACAAATCCACCCAAAACAGTCCCATCAGGCCTCCACTGGGGAGTAATCAGCCCAACAAGTGGGGCCAACTTCTAGCAGAGCATCCTTCCAGAGCACACTGCAGACTGCTGAGCTTCGGGTGGTCGCGGAGAAGGGAGTGCAGGGACACAAAGGGAGGAGTGTGGAAGGGGCAGGGGGAGAGGGCAGCCCAGACTGGCTGGGAGGAAGCCCCGATGAATGGAGAAAGGCAAGCAGGGAGGTGAATGAGCAAGAGGTGATGAATGGTAGGGAGGGCATGGCAGTTTTACACAGGGCAGAGAGCAAAGACAGACCTGAATGGGGAAGACTGAAAGATGCCGCTTGAATGGAAGGGGAAAGAGGGGGGAGAAACGAGACAGGGAGAGAGCTGAACAGCACAAAGTGAAATAGTGCAGACAGAACAGCTTCCCACATGGACTTGACAAGGCCTTAGAGAAAGAGACAAGTAACACAGCATGAACTTTAATCCAGGAGCAGAAAAGCTGCCTGGAGCAGACAGTGCTACCAGCGTCTGTCCCGGTATAATCCCTCCACCATCGGGCACCTTGTCTGCTCCCAGCCAACACATTCTCATGAACCCAGAGCAAATCCAACAGCAGCCACCAAAGGTCAGGCTGCCCCCATCAAAGGGAACTGTAGCAAAACTGAGCCAGTGACATGGAGACGGCCGGCAGGATAAAGCACCAAGATAATCACAAGCAGCAGCCCAAGGGATGCAACTGTAATACCATTATGAGGGCAGAACAAGATGCAGTTTATATGTAGGATATTGTTTATCAGCAGTGTTATTTTCAGGGCTTTACTCCCATTTATAAAGCCAGAATAAATTTTTTCAAAACAAAACTTTTCCAAGCCAAGAGATTTCCTGAGATTTCAGTCATGCCAAGACTTTCCAGAGAATTTGCCTTAGCTTTGAACACTGATTTTTTATAAGATGTTCCTTCTGATTCTACACTGGTCGTTACCATTTTCAAAATGTTTCATTAGAAAATTGCCATTTATATTTCTATTCAGAGCGCCCAGATGGCTCAGGTCAAAATAAATATTTTGTTTGAAAAGAAACAAACAATTTCTCCTTGCCTTTTGGTGAATTGCAAACAAAACTCTATCATTATCCATCCACCTCCACCCTTTGCACAGCTGGGGAAAACAAAGCTTTTAGAAAGGGCACATCTTATTACTTGAACCTCACTGGCAGAGCTGAAAAGTGGATAAACTCCCATCCCTTTTGAGTGGCCAAGGTATCCATTATTCTCCTAGGTCTATCAGTCACCCCTACGGGATCCTGTACCAAAGCTATTTTCCCAACTGCAAAGCAAAAGATACAGTGACTCAGCTTAAAAGAGATAGCACAAGGCCTTAAATCATAGTATTTCACTTCACATTTGTCAGGAACAACCATTTAAAAGCTAATTCAGTATCTGGAGCACATGTTTTGCTTGCTCATAAATAGACTCCTCTCACGCACAAGCTGAAATGAGAGGTCATAGAAACCCAGTGGAAGGTAAGACACCCCCCTCAAAAACAAACACAATGGAAAGAAAAATTTAAATCTAAGACTTGACCCTACTTTGCCTTTTCAACACATCATGGAAGTCAAACAAATGAACTGGCTTTTAAAGTGCTGGCAGAGGAACCACGAGGGGCTGATCTGTGCCTTAACTGGAGACTGCTCTGCCCCCTTCTTTTTTGGGGTTCCTTGCACCAGGCAAATGTAACAGCACCAATGTGGGTGATCCCAGCAAAAAACATGAGTGTCCTGCAGTCAGAGCACAAGCACCACCTCATCTGAGAAAAGACGTAGAGGTTTCTCCCCTTTCAGCCCTCCAAACAAAGACCAAAGGAATTCCTGAGAAATTTGGACTGGGTCATCAATCCCTCTCAGAGAGGTCCAAAAATATAAGCACAGAGATTTGGGATCTGGCCATTAGCAATCAGGTCTCCAGCACATGGTGAATTTTGAAATGATCGTTTGTGCTCTTTATGATTCACGGTGGTACCACCTCCTAAGGAGTCCCACTTTTGGACTGGGAGAGAGGCAAAGTAATTCACCCAATTACCAAATTATGAATTACCAATTTAATCCGAAGAGACACAAAGAAACTCACCCAAGGATGCAAGAAGCTTAACAAACTGCTGTAGCTGAGATGGGCTGCCAGTGCTCCAGCCACCTCCATGACACACTCCTGTATTGCCACCTAGTAACTAACTAATAAAAGTTCAAAATTGCCAAATACTAGGCGGGGATTTTGAAGGAGAGGGGAAGATAAAGGTCAAAGCACCTCCAGGAAGCACACTGAGCTTGGTGATATTCACAAGCAACAAGGAAAAACATCCAAGTGTGAGATCCTCTCCTGGAAGCAGCAGGGGGATGAAGAGGTGGATGTGGGTCTGTGCGGGCACACAGAGCAGTGGCAGAGGGACAGAAGGGGTCTCCACAAAGGCTGCTCTGCCAAAGCTCACAAGCTTGGACATTGCAGCCTCCCAGGCCAGCTGAGCCCATGAGGAGCCACTACTGCAAAGAAGAGGGTCTTGGGTTTCCATCTGCCAGCCTGGGCACAGGGAGATGATGTTACATGTGGCATTGGGGGGAAGGGAGAGAGAATATGAGTAATTCTCAATTCAGTGAAAGGAGCGTGAGCTGCACAGCTGCTGCATGGCAAGCAAGTCCTACCAGCACTAGCTATTGCTTTGGGTCAAGAGATCATACCATTTCAGCCTGCTTCCTGACTTCTGCTTCATCCCAGCTGCTTTCCTCTTGCTTTAGTGCCTGCCTGCAGGAACAGCTAGCTCTCTGGAAGAAATCCAAACACAAGGAGGAGAGGTTATGTGTGCCTGAGGGAAGTGACAACACAAGGCAGGTCACTGCTTAGTCTAAAAGCATTCAAGCAGGGTCAACACCTACTAAAAATAAACACATCAACACACACACGCTATGCAGGAGAAGGATTTACTCAGATGGGGCAGCCAGGAGCTCCGGTGTGCTTGGGATTCCTGGAATTTGCATCTCTGGGAAACTGGCAGCTATTCCACCTGAATCAGATAGACTTGTGCTGGCAGTGCTGGGAGCTGACAACTTATCCTCCTTCCAGGAAGGGCTGCTGTGGCACTGGCACTGTGAGGGACCAAAACTGCCCTCTCCTCCCCACCCCACAGCCAGCCCGGGGACTTCAGTTCATTTCTGCTCCCCAAATCCAAGTGTCCTGTATCAGACAGCCAGGGCAATGCCACTGCCACAGGCTGGGCAATCTTCTTATGCAAATGAACTCAGTGTAATTGGGACAGTTACAATGAGTCCTAGACAATGTTTGCCTTTGTGCACACCAGTGGTAAATATAGACTGAGCTGCTTTCTAAGAACGGGGTGAGGGGAGAGCTGCACTGAGGGACAGCAGCTCAGCTTATCACAAGGAGGAGAAGGAGGAAATAGGAGCTGTTTAAATGCAAGAAGGCTCTCAAAAGTGTGGAGCTGATGGGCAAGGAAGGAGGCAGATGCTGCAAATAAAAGTAACTGGCTGGAAGTCTCAAAAACATCCTGGTAAGCATAGCCACTGTGGCAGGTCTGTGGGGCTGTGCCCCTGCATTACAACTTCCATCCCACAGACAGAAAACTTCCAGACACTCATCCAGCTGAGGATCCTACCCACAAGGTCCAGAGCTCCCACCAGAGCCAAGACTGGACAGGGCACACACACCTAGAGCCATTGCAGAGTCTCCAGGGTTCAAGAGCACTGTGGCTGCTCAGGCTCAGTCCCTCCTGCCCTGACAGCCTTGCCTCAGCCCCACGAATCTCACAGCCATGCTCTGCTTTTGTTGTACCCTCCAGGGCCCACTCAGCAGCCGTGGAAGAAACCTGAACAAAAAGCAACCGGCCCCCTGAAATGCTGTCATGCAAACAAGACTCTTCCCACCCATTGCCACAAGGCCTGAATGGAGAGGGACCGAGAGCCCCCCGCCCGCCCCTGCCTGGTGGTCTTTTTGTCTCGTGACCTTCCCCACACAAACACAACCCCACAACAATCAGACAGGCAACATAATGCGCCAGCGCTGGCTTTCCCAGCCCTTCAAGGCAAGCTCGGCAGGGAAAGGGGGGAGAGCTGGGCAGAGCTCAAAGGAGCTGCGGGTGAAGAACAGATAGGATGGGCGAGGAAATACCCCTGGCCCCAGGAGCCAGGGTAAAAATAGTTTTAATGAAAGAAACAAAAGAAATGTCATCTCTAGTGGCTTAAAGGGATATGGGAATACCAGCCAGTGGGATTTTCATACCAAAATAAATAAATAAATTAATGAATCCAATAATGCTTGTAAGCCCTGTGAACATCTTTTAATGTTCCTTCCAAGAAGCCCACAAAATTGAGCCCCTTGGTGCAAACTCTACTGGTTTTACTTGGCTATCTCTGAGACTTAAAGTCTGAGATGGATTAGAAATAAAGGATTCCCTTTAGACTGGGGGAAGACTTTTTTGCAGTCACTGTAGCTGTAGAAAGCACCAACACACATGGAAACCCTTCTTGGTGTGATACCTCCAAAGCACAGTCTGCCCTGAATATGGAAAGAGAGTCTCACCTACTGCAGCCAGGAGGAAATGTACCTCCAGGCTCCAGAGTGCCTTTGCAAGGTAACAGATACCTTTTGGCTGCTGCAGGACACAGATCACCTCTGGGAGAGCAACAGGGGTTGCTAAGGACTTAGGAGAAGATCAGGAGACCAGCCAGGTAAGGGGGAACTCCTAACCTCCTGAAATGCCAAGGGATTCTCCCATTCTCCCTGGGCAGACACGAGGAAAAAAACCAGACTCTGTGGGCAAGCAAACCCAATAAACCAAAATGAAATATTATCTCTCAGAGCCTGGATTCAGAGAGCTTAACAGGGCCCTTGGCTACGCTTCAGGACACTGGAAATACATCCTAAGTACCTTTACAAGGAAAGGAGGCCGTGCTTTTGCCAAAAGCTGAGATCTGTGTCCCATGAAATCCTGGCAGCTGAGGCAGCAACAGAAAGCAAAGCCCCAGGAAAGCACTTGTGTGATTTACAGACACATTTAGCCACCTGGGGAGCGTGACACAGTAAGAAGTGACATCTCAACTGCTGCTGCCAGCACCTCCACAATGCTGGTATTGTTATCACAGCCTTCATTAAACCACTGTGAGCACACAGCAGAAACCACCTCACCAGGGGTGAAATCATCTCCACAGGAAGGTGCAGGTGAAGTGGACAGACAGAAGGTGCTGGCAAAGGCCACGTGCAGCAGTTGGGTGCAGGAGGTGTCTCCCAAAGCCAGCACACAGTGCTCAGGCTACATCTGGCCTGCTGTGCTTGGTGACAGGGCATGGAGCTGCAACTGAGAATTGCCCATGTCCTGACATGAACTGGAGTAACTGGGAGAGCAGCAGCACTGAGCCTGCACACAACTGGCAAACTTCCCACAGCAAGGATGCTGTCTCCTGTCAATCCACTCCAGCCTTAATCCTCTATGGAAAGATCCCATCAGCACTGTGCTAAGAGGCAATCTTTCAAGCCAGACGCTAACAATTAATGATAGTGGAGATGACATAGGAAGGGACAGATGGAGAACAGATATAACCAGGCCCTGCTCATCACACTGAGTGACTTGGAGGAGCTGGACAGGAGATATAAAGACAAGATTTTTAGCTTTGGTTAGCCCCCAGTAAAGTACTGCACATTGACATGCTTGGAACAGATAGAAAGCAAGGCAGGCCAACTCCCATCGCCATTATATCAACCTGTAGCGGCCTGAAGATCCCTGCAATCACAACCAGCCAGCTTCAGAGCCAAGGCATCATAACCAACATCCCTGCCTGCCCCTAGGGGAGTTTTTTCAAATGCCACAATGTGAGAAAGAAATGACATGGAGGTGCCATCCACTCCACGCTGGTACTTCACCCTGGTTCTGCTCCTGCTGCCCACCCAGCAAACCTTTCCATCACCTTCTCACAAACAGTACAAACCACAGTCATTTCCTCAGGCTGAAAACCAGAGCCACTGTTCAGTGTGACCCTCACACACCTCTGTGAGAACAGATCAGGCAGAGGTGAATGCAGTGCCCACAGAGCTGCACATTATTACAGCAGCAATAGATTCTCCACAGCCAAACTCTGCTGTGCTGAGATCACCAGCATCTGGAGGGGCAGCAGCCAAGGAAGACACTAGCAAAGGGTTTTTTGCCTGAAATGAAAGATGCTGGCTGTTGGCAAGGCTTGGATCCAGCACTTCACCTTAGAAAGTATGAAAATAAACCATAGAAGCCTCAGGGGAGAAGATAATTTCAGCCTGAATATTCCTTTCGCCTTGGCACAACTTTATGGTGCGTATCACAATATTCTCCCTGCATATTTGCTGCTGCTCCTTCAGCCCAGGCTTGCATAAGTGATGAAGGGCTGAAGTATTTGTCTCACACTGCTAAAGGGAAAAGCAAGAAGAAGCACCAGTGGTTTCAGAGTGCAGCCTTGCAGCATCTGAGGGACCATCCCAACCTCTTGTGCTTGAAAAATTAAATTTATCACACAAATGCTCTACCATGGAAGGGATGCCTCCTTTAATGAAACTCTCAGCAAAAGAAATTTAATATTTCTATGACTGGATGCTAAAAGAAGCACTGTAAAATTAAAATCAGGGAAGTCCCTACCCTTCTGAAACCAGTGATGAAATGAATATGGAGTCTGAAGGAGGCAAACGAGGCCCCTTCAGAGGGGCCAGGATTTCATCTTGGGTTTAAAACCCCACAGTGGCAGATCTGTACTTATTTTAATGACCCACCAAATCCTTTTAGTCCTCTGTATCCCTCAGTGAAAGCCTAATAATGAAAAATTATCTACTAAACCTTGGCTTTTCCTGAAAAATAGTATCTGAGCAGATCTCCAAGGAGAGCTATTTCTGTGGATACCATGAATTGGGGCTGCAATCCTTTGTTTTCAGATATCATTGCATATCACATTTTCACAGCTTCCTTGGCATAACATTTGATACAGAAAAAGTGATACTCACAGACAACAGAACAGCCAACTCTCTGAAACCACAGGGCCTCTCCATTTGTATTGCTTTTGTAACAAATATAGCCTGAGCCACAGAACTCCAAGTCAGAGATCCTCAGGAGACTTAAAAATTCAAGCAAACCATTGCCATGCAACATTAAATGCATTCATTTTTATGGGCATCAAATTCCCCCTGTTAATGGCTCGGTCATCCTCAGCAGCTCCCAATTTCCATTCCCAGCCTGCAAGCTGCCCAGGGGCCAATGGGCACGAAATACATGAATACATTAAATCTGAAAAAGGAAACTGATGTCTGTCGTAATTCAACTTAATGATGATGTTTTCCCTAAAAGCAGCAGCTGAGTCCATGCCTGACCACCACACCCCCCAGATGCAAAGGAGCACTGAACCCTCCACTGACACTGCACATGGTATTCACAAATTAATCCCATTCAAGCCCCATACAAAGAGGGAATTCCTTGGAGTTACCTTTTTACCAAACCCTTGCTATTGTACCTGGGCTAAATTCAAAGGCCTGAGCCTCACTATGGAAGACAGTTTATCTGAACATACATTAAAATCCTGGAACACTGTCAGACCTTTTGCCAAGGCAGACAGTATTACCACCTTTAATGTACCAGCAGTTTTGATCTTGTAACAGCCAGAGTGGTGCTGGTACATCTATTATTCCTTCTGGAACAGAACCACGGCCTGATATCACACCTACAATTCACTCTTTGGGCACAGCTCTCTGGAAACAGATGCAAGAGAGAGCTTCTCAGCAGCAGGTACCCCTTCTGTCACCTCAGGGAGGTGGATGGCCCTCTCCAGTGCCCAATCCAGGATCAATTGCAGCTTTGGCAAAGAAAAAGGCCTCTATTTTAAGCTTGTTGAAGAGGTAACTGGGTGCTGCAGGCAGAGGGATGGACATGGGGAAAAGACTCCTGTAAAGTGGTTCTCCTTTTCCTCAACTGGGCACCACACAGGCAGACACCACCAGAAGGAATGAGAGGCAATCACACAATCAAATGGATTCAGTTCCTTTTTTTTAGGTCTGTAGCAGCCTGTCCCCCATTGTAACAGGATGGGATCCCTAATCTCCTTATTCCATGTTCCCACCTGTGAAAATAAATGAACTGGTGCTGGAGCACAAGCTTTGAAGTGCTGGAAGAGGAAGGGCTATTGCAGTGCTGAATAAAGCCAACTCCCTACAACCCACAGCCATGGCAGAGGTACAAGCAAAAACCCTGAGGTGCAGAAGAATTAGCCTCTGAAGGAAACTAAAAGGCTCAGAGAAAAGATGAAAGAAACTGAACGTGGAAAGTTAATACTGCTTTGAACATTTACTGAGCAGAAATCCTTCCCAAAAGTGAGAGAACTGCAATTAGCAATCAGGGACTCTGGGTCTGGCATCCAGGCTTCTAGGCAAGGCCCACACCTCCCAAGGGATCCAGCTGCAGGGCTTAGTCAGAGCCATCTCACAGGCACCAGCTGCAGCAATATTGCAGAAAGGAAGGGCAGGAGCTGTTAGTTGAGCAGTGGGGAGGAAGCAAACACTGCTTTTTTATTCACAGGTCTTGCTACTTGAACTTGTTGCTTCCATCAGATGTCACAGTGATAAGTACCTGTTTAAGAAAAAAATCAGGAACAAGAGCAAACCCACCCCCTGCAGCTAATCCAATTAAGACACAGGATAAAGTTGTAGAGGTTAATCAGATCTGAGCCAGTGGGTCTCTCTGCTGCTGCTGCTTAGTGACATATCTGGCGAGCAGCACCAGTGAGAGGAAGGCCAGGCAAAAACACCAAGGACATGGCCAGCCCCAGAATGGGAGTGAAGAGAGGAGCACGGTGCAGGGCAGCCCCGAGGGAGGGCTGCTGGCTCAGAGCTTGGCTGTGCCCTTAAGGCTGCTCAGGTGCCAGGACACTGTGACCGATGTGCTGGCTGCCTTGGACACCCCCTGCAGAAAAGACCAAGGTGTGTCTGCAAGTGCTGCCAGGCTGGAACCGGGATGGAAATGTACTCGGCAGGGAAAAGTTCTGCCTGTACAGCTGCAGGGAGCTCCTCTGACCTTGTGTTTCATGAGCTGTAACTCTGTGTACCCAGCCTGCAGCAGGGCAGGGCAGGGGAGAGCTGTCCAGCACCAGCACACAGACCACTTGGGCTGCCACCAACAGCCCCTCCAGCTCTGGGAGCCAGAAGAAAGCTGAGCTGGGCTTTGCTCTGAAGCAGCTCCACCAGAGCTGGAGGGACAGGGTTCAGTGCTGATGTGGGAATGCTGCTCCTGGCACACCCAAGGCATCCTGCCTGTTGCCTGGCCTAAAGCTCCCTTGGAAAACTGGGCATGCTGCTTTCCCCAGCTCAGGCCTTCCTGTACAGTCAGATCTGCGCTGCCTCCTTCCCTCCTCTACCCCTGAGGGCAGAAAGAAGCCAGTGGCCTCAGCCCTTAGTTGCTTAGACCAGCATCTGCACCTTGGTGGCAACAACTTGTCCCCACGAGCACGCCCCTGGGTGCAGGACAGTCAGCATGGAAGGATGGACCTGCTCTGGAAGGTGACCTCCCCCTTGGCCCATCAGACTGGGCTCAGGCACAGAACAGCACACACAGCAGGAGAGGAAGAAACCTTTTCTATATCCATTGCTTGTGGGCAGGGAGCACACTTGGACCAGAAACTTATCTTTTCTCCTGGACAATACGTGCCAGCCTGTCAGGGGGACAGATGGAGCAGGGACTCCCATGGGATGGCAGAACTGTAGTGACAGCAAGAAGATGATGAAAGGTGTGCAAGCACCATTCTGACAGTGATGCCAATCTCCCTGATTGCCAGAAATATTGTTTCAGGCAAGCAATTCCTAATCTAGTGACCACCATGTTCCCTCCTGTGTCTCTTGATACCATTCTACCACACTAGACTTTGCCAGCCTCCTTTGTTAAGTTGTTCCTCCTTCTTGCTAAATTCTTTAATCTAAGGACAGTGAGTGCCACTGTTTTTCAGCTTCTCTAAGGGACTATAATCTGTAGTCCCCAAAACCAGAACTTTTGCTCTTCCTGGAGGAAGTTTTATCCTTCTTTTATAGACAAGTTTTATAGCAATCAGCCATGAAACTTGTCAGGAGAAAAACTACATTTTCATTTCATACTCTGGACTTGAAACACAGAACATTTTAGAATAAAAATAGCTCCCTTTTTCACTGTCTGCCAGATCTGGGAGGGAGGTGAAAATCCACAGGGGCTTGATTTGATGCGTGAAAAGCAGAATTCTATAGCAGTGAGTATGCACACGCTTATTTTAGGTTAATAATAGCTCTGCAATAATACTTAGCTTTGTGCAGAAAACCAAAGCCTGGGATAGACACATGCTAACTGGTGCTCTGGTACTGAGTTCCATGACAACTCAAGCACATCAGAAAGAGAGGGAAGGAGAACTTTAAAATAAATAAATAAAAAATACTAATTAAAAAAAACCCTCACCACATCACAGATTTCCTGCCTTTAAGACGATTTCTCTCAAATTCCAAATACCTGCTCCTCTATCAGGAATCATGGCAAGGATTCTGGCAAGGTCTGAGATGCTCTGTGTGCATGACCCAGGGGTGGGCACACAGCTGGCCAGCACACAACCTGCCCCCCACAGCAGGTAGCTCCAGATGAGGCTCCCTCATCCCACAGCTGTGCAGTGGGGCAGCAAAGGAACCTGGTATGATATTCAACCTCCTTGCCCTCCCTTCTCAACAGGGGGAGAGGACAGGCCACACACTGCCTGCAGCTTTCAGAGGAGCTCAAGCCTGTGCAGCTCAAACACAGCAAACAACTGCACAACTCACTTCAGAGCAGAAGGAGGGCTACCCCAGTAATTTAATGAAGGGAGAAGAACAGCCGGTCTCTCCTCTCCTCTGAATCGGTGTAGGGTGACAGTGGCTGGATCATCTATACAACGCTGATAAGTGCCTTGCCACTGGCAAGGAACACAATACCAGGGCACTCAGAAACATCCCTGCTCTGATGTCAACACCCCAGCTGGCACACACTGAGCATCCTTAGCACAGGAGCCAGGTCCTGAGCAGGGCTGTCTGCCTGCTAACATCAGACAAACACCTTGGTGTTCCCACAGGGGAAGAGCTCGTTGAGCTGCACCTCAGAGGGAGCAGTGAGCAGAGAATGATCTCAGAAAGACTACAGCACCCCCACTGCACAGAGCACCTTCCCTTGAATGAACTGTGTGCGTAAGTCAGGCTGGGTTAGGCTACGAGAAACCATCCAATGCAGCTTTGTGTAAGACCTCCACCCACACATCAGCTACATAATTAATAAGGATGAAAGAGAACATTATCCCAAGCTGGTGTTCAGAACCTCAGTGCTCAGTAGAGCTTGTTATGTTCTGTTCAGCCCAGGGAGCCAGCAAAAGGAACATACTTCGCATATGGCACCTCATGCTTGGTCATTAAATACAGGCTTAGAACTCATAAACTCATTGCTGCTTGCAAGTGTGGGGTAATTTTTTGCATGAACTTGTTGTTTTTGCAGTAGGCAAAAAGTTAATTAGTTTTCATAGTTTTATTGCTCCACATGGTCAAATAATAGCCTGGAGCTTCCAGTCAGCTGGAACCACATAAGGCCCAGAAAACTCTTACTGTGCTTTTCAGGACTGTTCACTGGGATCATAAATCAGCAGCTGGCAAATGACTTTTCTGCCCCAGCTTTTCTTGGCCACCAATACCAATCCTAAAAGATCCCATAAATCAGTGCAGCAATGGCAGCTCTCAGCTCAAGGGCCGCAGAGGGAATAAAGCTGGAAGAAGCTGTTTCAGACACATAAGACAATTCTTTGGGGGGCATTTTGACCATCACCATCCTGGGAGAAGCTATCCAGGACTCCTGTTTTTTTGAAGGGGACTCTGGTTCATGGAGCCCTAGAGGAGACAACACCACAATATCTAACATGTCGAAGGCACAAGAGCAATCCTGCACACATACACACATTCCAAAGACCTGCCCAAACAGTTCCCAGGGCTGGCAAGTCCAAGTGTGACAAAGCAAACTTACAGCTCAATGAAGATTCTTCAGACACTTTATTTAGGTTGGAAGGAAGTTATTCCTCCAGCCATGGTCTCCAGGCACAGCTCAGAGACCAAAGACAGCAGCAGCAGCAGGACCACCTCCCATGCTCTCAGAGCACTCTCCCCCAAAAGGGGCTCCTTAATGCACATACCAATGCAAAATAAATTTCTCCAAGACCCAAATACTATTGTCAGAGGACACATGAAGGAAAATGTTTGTGCCTTCCTTGCTGACAGAGAGAACAACACAGAGACATAAATCCAATGACAGCAGGACTGTGTGCAAAGCAACTCCTCTGTTAGCAATCAAGAGGGAGTAGCTGAGGGAAGAGGCAGCAGTTCAGACGGAAGAAAGAACCACAACAAACACTTTGATTTTCCTCCCCAGTGCAAACGACAAGGATGAAAACCAACATCCTTCCATGGAGGCCACTGTCTGCAGTGGGAAAAGATGCTCAAGGCCCACTTCCCATTATTTCTCAGCATAAAGGTAAGTAAATGTGAGAGGAGTGGAGGAAGACAAGCATCTGGCTCTGGTTCAGAGGCAAGGGGTAGAAAAAAAGGGTGGAAAAAACCCCACTGTGGTCCCTAAATCCTTTAGGGCTCATCCCCATTCTGGTATCAGCCCCAGCAAAACATACAATCGATGCTGGACACATAAAGGATCCAGGACAACTGGCACACTTGTTTTCAAGTGCTTTGCCAGACCAAGTCAGACCACACAGGACCAGGTCCTGCAGCAGTTTTTGTGAGTTTTTCACCTTCTATACTATTGATCCTTTCTCTGCCAAGAGGTAAATGTGGCTACATCTCACAGGCTGCAGGCTGTCCTCAAGGAGCACTTCAGTGCAACTGTACATCACAAACAAGTGCTACACAAACCATGGCCTCCATCATTGCTGGCGCCTAATCATAAAGGATTACAGAGGCACAGAGAGGCTTCCTCAGGGAACACAGCCCTGAAGAAGTGCATGAAACCAGAGGTTTGATCATAGTCACAAACAGCTTTGCCTCCAGCAGCCTCATTTATCTTTTCCTCATGCAACTCAGGAAACTCCAGAGTATTCACTACTCACAAAGTACAACAAGTATCAAAGAACATGAAGAACAGTTCCTAGGGGTAAGATTGATCTTGCTTGTTTAACATCAGATCCATACATCCCTACTCTTCTCACCAGCAGCACAGGGTCACTGCAGACAGCTGTTCCTAAGCAACGGGAACATACACTAAGAACACATTCTTTGTGTCTTGCTAGCGCTGGGTTTTACTTTCAGAGTTGAAGGAATTAAAGGTCCGAGTGAGGTTTGGTGTCATTACAAACATTCATGACTTTCACTGCACATTGCACCAAGATATGTTGACTCTGGTCAACAGAATATCCCTGGTGTCAGCATGAGCAGCCGAATCCAGGTTATGCCACCACTGAGGAGACACTGGGAGAGGGAAAGGAGTGACTGTCCCAAGTGCTACAGCTTTGGGACAGGCAAATACTGCAAGGTTTGAGTCACACAAAAATACAGAGCATTCAGAGATCAGCTCTCCTCAGCAGCCTGAATGTACAACAGTGCAGGAAAACAGCCCATTAACTGAACCCCATCAGCTTTACCTCAGAGTACCAAACTGATTTCAGACCAGCACATAGTACAATGCCTAGTGAGGAGGCAGAAAGTGATCACAGCTTCCTTGGCTGCTGTCAGACTCAAACCCACTGCTGCATTTAATTTGCAAACTTGCCCCAGTACATTTACACTGACTGCAAATACCAGAAAGCAATGGGAAGGAACATCGTAGTCCCTACTGCAGAGGAGAAACATTCGCTTTCCAGGTGTGGTAGAGAGTAACTTTTAAAGCCCTGCAAATGTTCCAGGCGTAAGTGATGATGGTGTAGAAAACCACTTCCAAACTGTTTCCCCTCGCTAAGCAGCTGGCTTGTTCCTCTGGAGACAGGATGATCTCTTCCCCTCCTCTGCCAGGACAGCACACAGCCACGGAGCACAATGCACCAGCTGATTTGCAAAACAGCGTCAATCCACTCTGTGTTTACGGCTTTTCCCCCCCTTTCTCTTTAAACACGCAGGCTTAAATGTTTTTATTGCTTCAGTGATTTTCTATGCGCAAGACAGGATTTGAGAACAATGCATCAGCAAGGATCTGTGTGCCTAAAGCCCATCCCGCACATTCAGCTGAAACAGCAGAGCGTGCGCTTCCCAAGCCTCCCGCTGCCGCCGGGACACACCATCCCTCTCGGACACCCACTCCACGCAGCTCACACGTGGAAGGTACACAAATGTGTAATGAGTAGGAAGCCTCCCGAGGCGTTTTACAAATCTACAGACATCAAGCTGCCAGTAACTCATGAGGTGTGTAAGGCTGACTCAGCCTCCATGTGCTTTTTGGTGTGTTTGTTATGACTTCCCGAAACATTTCAGGAGGTGCCTGCTTTTATTGGCACAAACTTAGTAGTGCTGTGTTTGCTACACTGTCAATATCTGGTTTATACTGATGGTTTCTACTCCCAAATTTTAGTACTAGGCAAAGCCAACAGTCTGTGTACAGGCTGGTGGGGTTAGAGAGAGGAATAACCAAGTAGCCAGGGAAAGGAGGAAGGGGATAGCTGATCACAAACCTTTCACAAACCTTTTCACACTTCCTTTCAGCGAAGGACTACAGACAACCCCAGAGACCCACATCCAGCTTAAGGGCTGGCTGGTGTTCAGTGGACAGAGGTATTAGAAGATTAAGGAGGAACTTGGGGCATTTTTGCTGTTCATCTTGCAAGAGGCAGGAAGATCATTAATGACCTCCATGTAGCCTTTGAATGCTGAGCCATCAGTCCAGGGTATCGTGGCTAAAAGCCAAATCTGTGCATAAGCCTTGAAGTGCTGGGAGATTGCCATCCACTGTAACAACACTGGGAATGGACACAGGCTAATCCAGGCACAGTAATATACATTAGCCCCCAAAGGGAATAGTCTCTCAGACATCTATTCACTGCTAAACACCTCAGTTTCCCTCCTTGACTGAGGGAAGGATAAATTCCCCTCCCCTCTTTCCTGCGTGCTGCTGTATTCAAAAATGCCTCTGGCAAAGGCAGCAAGGAGTTGACAGTCTAAAGAACATCAGCAAACCAATCTCCTCCAGCAAAAACAGATCCTTTCCTACCAGCCCATTCTTCCCTTCAAGGCTGTCCACAGGGCAATGAATTTGAAGGGACCTTCTTTTCTTTCCCAACCCCATAACCCAAAGTGAAGGAGTCAAAGGGTTAATGCTGCATGACAAAGGTCAGCCCAGTTTGGGGAGAGAGGAGAAAGGGAAGCATTGTGGCCACAGACAGCAGCTCCCTGCGACCACAACGCCACTTGAGAAATGTAAAGTGATGGTGCTGCTCAGAGAAAAGGCCTGAGAGCCCGGCCTAAATCCCAGGGCTTTATGGCTCACAAAAGCCCAGCCCCTTGAGTCATTAATCGTGTGCTCCATGGCTGGGTGCCTCAAAGAGCAGCAGATGACACATGCCCAGCTGCTGCTGCCGCCCCTCCTCAAGGTAGTGGGGCAGAGGCAGGTGCACTCCCAGTGCCCTCTGCTCGAGACTAATCTATTCTCCCTCCTCGTCCTCTGCCTTTCATCTCCTCCAGCAGCCCACGCTGACAACTGTAAATGAGATTAGACTTCAAGGCGTGGGGCAGATGCAGAACCCCCTCTGTGCATTGCCAAGAGACCCTTGTAGCTTTTAAAATGTCTTTCCCCTTTACAAAGGACAGCTTGGCAGAGGGGGAGAACGGGGCACATTTCTGGTCACACTGTCAGAAGCATCTAATATAGCAGACAAGGCAGACCCTGGTTTGGGAACGGGACGCTAATCTGTTATGACCATGGACAGTCTTCCCACCAGCACCTCTGATTCTCCAGTATACCTGAGGAGGTGAAGTAACAAGGCCAATACCATTTCCTAATTCCCATAACCTCTTTGAAGCCCCACTTCAATGTGGACATATGTCCCAACCAACACTACTCTGAAAAGGCAGTGATAGTCCAAAGCTGAGGCAAAGACTTGAAAGTTCATACAAGCCTATGCTCAACTCCCCTGCACAAGGCACTGCCTACAGCTCAGCAGGACCTGCCTGGAGAGGTCTTGCAGCCACAGCTGGCAGGGGTTCCCCAGCAGCAACAGGCAGGGAAACATTTCCAAGGGAAGGGAAATGTTTAGCTCAACAGTGCCCCAGTAAACAAAACAGAATTTCTTTGACAGTATGGGAAACAGTTTGTCCTGCCTATGTTAGAGGCTATTCAGAGTAAAGGAACACAGTTAACATAAAAGATCATTGAGTTCAAAATAATTCCCTTTCTCACTTATAAGCAACCATGATAATAGCTGGCCTGATTTTATGGATTGCTTTGCAATTTCAATTGTGTAGGAACCAGCCCTGGACTTAGAATATGCAAAGTCAGCATGTTTTAAAGCATATTTTAATGTTTCATGAGACCATGGCAGAGCAGGTTCAGCTGCACCCACTGCTGGTAGTGTCAGCAACTGAACTCTTCCTGGCAAGTGCATATCTCTACAGCCTTGTTTCTGAGCTCAAGTTTTCCATTAGCTGCCCACACAGACTGGGTAACTTGGCATCTCTCTGCATTCCCCATAAATTCTGTTCATCTGTTGCCATCACACCCACGTACAAGTCTCAGGAAGGAATCTAGGATTTCTAAAGCAGCTGCAACAAAACACAGCCTGGATTGACAAGCAATAGGATCAAGGTGCTGAGCCAGTGAGGAGGGTCTTGTCAGAGAGTTTTGTGTGTGTCTATTTAAAATAAGTTTGTTGTCATGACTACAAACCAGGGTATGGGTGAGAAGTGAGAACTCCAAGATGAGGGCTGATAATGTTAATTCACCCTTGAAATCTCAGCAGCCATGGGGATGGGGAAACAGAGATGATGATACAAACTCTTGGCATTTAACAAGGCTGAAAGCCACCTTCAGAAGGCAGGTCTGTCCCAAGAACAAGGGCTAAAGCAGGGGCACTGGGGACCTGGAGGCAAAGAAGGGCACCCAAGGCCCTGGAAAGGGCATAGCAAAGCAGGAACTGCCCCTCAAGAGACTCACCTGCAGACTCACTCTCTAACCATGAACTTGGCTTCAGCAAGGACAGGGAGATGTCCTCATGTCTGGTGCAAGGCAATTAACTGGGATCTTATTAGCCCAGAGATGTGTGACACTGCCAGAACCTGCTCCTGGGACTGTCACACTGGTAACACTACCAGAAGATTAACAAAAACATGGGGGTTTGGCCAGTGAGGAACAAATGAAGAAAAGCCCAAGTGACTGCAGAGGGATGGAGAGAGGCAATGCCTTGCTGTGCTCAGAGCTCGGATTCCAAAGGAGCCAGTGCAGAGCTGGTGCAGGCTCTGCAGAAGGCAGCAGATGTGTGTGTGGGGGTGGAGGGTGTTTATGAGCACAATAAATAAATGTATGAATCCCTATAAAAGCTCCCATATAAAAGTGAGTTAGAGCTGCCCGAGGGCCGTGGCCTCCTAATAAAAATCACATCTTGCGAGCACAGTATGAAGCAGCAGCTGAACTGTAGCTGTCTGGCTGCAGCACTGAAAGGCTGTGAGTCTGCTGCTCCCAGACTCTTGGGTGAAGTGCTGACCCCACTAAATGCAGGAGGAATTTTGGTACTCCCTTCAGTGTAGTCAGGATTTTGCCCTGGGAGGAGCTTCTTTGAACCTCAAAGCATAGGAAGCAGTTTTGGGTCTGACTTTTTGTCAAATTTAATCCTTTTCACTTCTTGAAAAGAATCAATCTGCAAGTGGCTGAAGATCTTGGCTCGAGCCACTGACAGTTTCCAGTATGACAGATTAGAGCTGGATCAAAACAAATATAAAATTCTTCCAGAAAGCATGGTCAGTCACTTGTCTCCTCCAAAATAACCAAGAAAAAGTACTGCTTTATGGCTGAGCAGCAATTTCCATCAAAAAGCTTTGAATTTTTAATTAAGATGTTGGGGGGGTGGTCATTAAAATACCAAATACCTTTACTTTTGTATGTCTAAATAGAAACCTGCCACTTTTTTGGTCATTAAACTTAAATAAAAGTTTTTAAAATATCTCCCCACAGAAAAAAAAAAAAAAGAAAAGAAAACATTAATAATAATTTCTTCCCCCACTCACAGCCTGGGGAGGGTGTGCTGACCCCTCCCTGACACTGTTTTCTGGGGTGATGGACTATGACAGCAACAAGGCATTTGCAGGCTCCCAGGCTGTGAATTCCCAACTGCTCTGACACTTTCCCCAGAGCCTTCCCTTGCTCTGCTGCTCTCCTGGGAGGTGGTGAGCAGAGCCCCACGTGTCTCAGCTGAGAGGGTGGCTATCAAAAAAACTCCAGTCCCAGCCCATGAGTCACAAAGGCATGTGCACCTTGGGCCACCCATTCCCACTCCGAGTTCAGGTCCTCACTTCCAGGGAGAGCTGCAACTGCTCCCAGTTCCAACACACAGTTCTCTAGTTATTAAGACTGTCCTCATGTTTCACATGGGTGCCAATCAGAGCTAAACAAAATGCTCCCCTCTCCTACGAGCACATTGCTGCTGGAATAGCAACCTTGTTCCGTGACAAACAGCATCTTGCAGTGCACTGCAGGACTAATTGCATTGCTTTGCTGATATAATGCTTGGGGAAGACGTCAGCTTTGCCCACGGGCAACAAGGACATCATTGATTTATTCAGGACCTACGGCGAGTTGTCACAGGTTGCATTCTCTTTGATAATAAAGCCTTACAGACAAGGTTTAAAATTCAGCTGCAGCCCTAATTGAAACATAGCTAATTACTGAAGGTCTGCCTTTACAGCCAGTTCCATTGTTACTGGGCTAATGTTCTGTAAACCCAACAGTCAAACTCTCCCTTCCCTTAGAAAGAAAAAAAAAAGAAGAAAAAACCCCCATCTACTATTCAAGCAAGTCCAGTGGGAAATTACAGATTCCCCTCTTTGAGCCTGAGGTAGCTACCAGCCAACAGCCCCATCCCACAAGGGCTCAATGACTTCAAAGGATGCCTGTAGAATCAGCCTCCAAATTAAGGCCAATGCTGGAGACAGAATTCAAAGTGGCTGGAGCAAACATCCAGCCCAGACCACAAGCAATTTAGTGTTCATCCACCTTTTCAGTGGCAGCAAATCCTACGAGCCCCAGCAAATTCAAACACATCACAGAGTTTAGGTGTGACCATTACAGTCAGGCAGTTGCCACCTGCCAGCTGTGGCACCGCAAAGGAGCTGCAGTCTGAACACCTGGAGGAGCACTTGGTCACAGCTAACTGGGTATAAACGAGCACTCATCAGAACAGGCAGCCCACTTCATAGCTGGATGATGACGGGATCCCCAGGGTACTGAGGACATCCTTTCACACACTGCACCACAGCTTTTGGCTTTGCAGTTCAGCCAGACACAGAGGCAAGATTATCACCTCATAAAGCAGGGACAAAATCCCATCCCAACTTTACTGCCAGCGGCAGAGCAAGCTGCCTTGCAGAAGGTGACATTTACACACACACACAACCGCACAAAAGTTTATGACATCAAGAGAGTGCTGCAGTTTAGAAGCAAGTCAACCCTGGAAAAATCCACCAGTTTATGGCTGCTTCACATTTCAACCTGGCAGATGGAGGGAATGCCACAAAGCAAGCGTGTCAGCTAAAAGCATCGTTTACAAACTAGAACCCACAACCCCAAATCTCTGCAGCTCTAGCTCAGAGCTCTCCAGAGCTGTGCTGATTTCAGCCAGCTGCAGACCTGACCCAAGGCATTTAACAGGACACAACCACAGTCTTTGGTACAGGAGCAGATACTTCGTTAATTCTGTGTGAGTTTAAAGCAGCAGGTGCTCCCAGGAGGATGTAACCCCATGGAAGTCAGTTTAGCAGCTGGGGAGCCATTTCAAAGAACACAGTGCTGGTTTTACAGGTCCCAGTCTGCCTGCCTGAAAGGCTGGAACATCCTTTAATCCACAGGCAAGGACAGCACAACTGGCAGCAAGCAGAGCACCTGCAGCCCCTGTGCCATCAGGGATGGGCTCACTCCTGTCCCTGGCCACTCTGAAGGGGGACTGAAAGGCCCAAAGCAATTGTAATAATTGTGACTTGCACACCAGCATCCTGGGAAGTGGGAGCAGGGAGCACATTATTCCTAGGCTGTATTTTAGATGCAGGAAAAGCTAGTACAGAGGAAATTAACTGGACGTTAGAGTCTTTGCTCACAAGACAGAGACAATATATCAGATGTTCACATACCTGATCAAATAGGGCTTTCCAGTGCTGAGAGGTAATGCATAAGGAGGAAAAAGAAGAAAAAGAAGGTATAAGAGCAACAGCATTAACATGCAGTAACTGCAGAAGTACATTCTAACAGAGGAATAACCAAATGATTTAATGCCATTTCCAACATCCTTCTTCATCCCAGAATCACCTACCCTTCCGGGGGAGGAGGCAGGGGGAATCTACCAAACACAGGGAGGACAGTTTTCATTTACAAATCGAAATTAGGATGAACTCAGAACATTCATGTGTTAATTCTGTTTTCTCCCGCTTTGTCTACTTGCAGGCAAGCAAGGAATAAAAGACTTTTTTACTCACAGGGATCAAGAAAGCTTGGTGTATATTGAGGGGAGGGAGGAATTAGCAATGGTTTTTCAGATCACTTTCTGAGATCCTGTGGCCCAATACTGACCCCTCGGTTGCCTTGCTGGGTAGTCAGAGCCCTCTCTGCTGCCTGCTCCTCACTCTGGCAGGGATTTGCTGCAGAGTCTTTAACAGCCCATCAGTTTTGTGAACCTCACACGTCCACATTTGAAAAACAGGTAATTCCTCTTGTGCAAGGTGGGAGGGTAGAAGGCTGGGGAGAGCCCTTTATAAGGATTTACTCAGCACCTTTTGTTCTAGCAGGTCTGCCTTAAAAGTGCTGTATAGGAGAAAGCTCCACTTCAACACTCGCAAGCATGTGAACACTCCACAAGCCCTTGTCACTTGGGAACAGAAAAAACAAGCTGGCAACTGACTCTGATTTATGTTTTGTAGAAAGACTGATGTCAAGTCACCTCCCCAAACCAGACTTGCTGCCTCAGTGTCCCATGGAACAGGGGAAATTCCTAATGAATTGTGTAAGGCTCTCTCTCATCTCTCCTGCATTTGGCACCAGTTGAGAACACAGCAACTTCCATGGGGCAACCACTGGCTTGGGATCTCCAGAAAAAACCTTGCACATTTCCAGCTCTTCTGTCCAAAGTGCTGTTCAGCACAACATGTTCAGCCTCATTCACCTCCCCAGAAAAGCAAATTGAGTAAAATGACAAACATCGGACTCAGCAAATCTCTTCACTGTGCTATAGGCAAAGCAGAACTCTGGTGAGAGTCTTATCTAGTCCTAGAAGAACATTTCCTTTGACATAGTAAGCAGATCTAAAGCAGAACTGACTGGAGTGACAGTGGGATACCAGGCCACCGAATTCCTTTTCATGAGTTAAGTTGTTGGCTCCCCTCCTCCACATGTCTCTCTCCATTTTTAAACTCCCATTTATCATCATAAATCAGCCTGGCACTTTAAACAGAACATTTTAGGACTGCCTGGATCCTGGCTTTGTAGAATGCTGCTTTGAGAACTGCAATGACATCACAGCTGAGCTGTTACACACCATCAAGCCTGTGACAGCCAAATCTCCACTACGTAATATTTTTGTGCTTAATAACACATAGAGAACTGACCTTGTGTCAGTTCCTGCTGGCCAAGCCAGAGAGCTTCCATCAAGCTTTCAGATTAATAACAACTGAAAATCAACCCCCAGTGAGGTCTCAGGGGGCACAGCACAGCACAGAGGAGCTGGAATGTTCAGAGATGATGCTCTGTAGCCTGCTTGTTTCAGCAGGAAACCGTGGCCCAGGAGAAGGAGGGCATTTACACCACTTCCTGCTCTTCTGACTTGCAGATGATATATGATACCTCAGGCTTCTGTCACATCATCTACTGCCAGGTCTCAGCTGCTTCCTGTAAGCAATGCAACTGCAGGCTCTAGCTCTGTTTTGTTGATTACAGAAAACAAGGTACCAGAATCAGATAACAATGCATATCCCCACACGAGTAACAGCAAGACTGGGTCTGACTGGAGCTGTCCTACCTCAAGGTCAAGCAGCAAATCACCAGCAGAACTGGGATGACAATCTAGACTTCACCAGGGGAAGCTCCTGTCCCAAGAGCCCAATCCTGCCAGGCACTCAGCACTTTAGCATCTCCTGGGTCCCTGGCAGGATTGAATTGCTAATGGCTGCATTTGTGTAGAGGCTGGAGCAACTCCAAGGGGCCCGTGTATATCACAATAGGACCATCCAGACAAGCACAAAATTTGTCAGAGAAGAAAAGGTCACAGTCTGATGTAAGCAGATTTGGATTTGGAAACGTGGAGCGTGAAAGCTCCTGGAAAACCACCCTTTTCAAGTCAAAGTTACACATACCCCTGGATCAGGCATCTTCTCCTAGGACTGTCTGGCTGTGCTGTAGCAGAGGTCAAACTGCATCACACGTTCCCTTCTGACTGCACAGTGCTCAGGAATACAGCCTGGGGAATGCAGCTCTACCAAGCAACTGCACTTCCTCCGCTACCCTCTGGGAGGAAAATCCAACAGCAACCGAATTCTAGGTGACTCAGAGGGCTGGGGCATGAGGAGCCGGCTCTGTCCCTAAACATTCCCGGGCGGGTTCCTCAGCAGCGTCAAAAAGTAGAGAGCAAAGGGGATGCGCCATTGCTGGAGGCTCAGCTCCCAGGTGTGCCCCTCGTAGCGGTGCAAGACCCGAGCCAGAGCCCGCTTCGGAAAGACATTCAGCGCCTCTGCTTCATGGCTCATTGGCAAGAACAGACCCTGCGCTTACCGCTGCAGGCTGAGCAGACACTTTGCAGTCCTCATCCCAGCCGAGTTTGCTGGGAAGGAGAGCTGAGGAGTCCTGGGATGCACCAGGAATGCAGGATCTCTCACGTCCACTCCCTCCCAGACAGGTGCACAGCCCGCTCCTGCCTGCGGGACCGGCAGACGCAGAACAATCGGCTCAGCTCTGCAGTCCCTGCCGCTCAGCCCGCCAGGAGCAGATTCGGTGCGCGCAGGACCACTCGGTGTCCTTCTGGGCTGGGCGAGCAGGGGCAGAGACCCGGTGCCGAGTTATCCCACCCTCGGGTGCAATCGGAGCTCGGAGGGTGGAGAGAAGCCACCAGCCCTGCCGAGCCGGGGAAAAAACTTCCTCGGCTGTTTGTTGCCCGGGGGCTGGAAGAGGGAGAGGCTCCCCAGAGCTTTTCACTTCTATCCCCCTCCGGGTGGCTGCGACTCCGGAGGAGCTCTCGGTCCCCTGGAAGCCCCTCGAGCCAAGGCGTGAGCGCCTCTCCCCGCTCCAGGGTGGGCTCCGTGCCCGGCCAGCCGCAGCATCTCCGCGGGTCCGGGAAGGACCGTCCGTCTGTCCGGGCCCCGGGCAGGGAGGGCAGGGGAGGGAGATGCGGCCCCGGGGACGGAGCCAGCCCGGCTGCCGAGCCCGCAGGCAGCGGGGCACGGCGGCTTTCCCTGCCCCCGCGGGGTCACCGGCCCCGCTCCTGCCCCCAGCCCGGGCTGCAGCTATGAATAGCCTGAGCCGATTAACCCTGCCCGGGGCAGAGCGGGGAAGACACCGAGCGAGGGAAACTTACATCCTCCGCGGCCATAGGTAGGACATCCTCGGAGTCCAGCACCTCGATTTCTTCCGCCTCCGAGCTGGCAGCCACAGCAGGGGAAGAGCTGGCGTGAGGCTCCGGCAGCCTGTCTCCCATCCTTGGAAACGGTGCCCCTCCAGCGCCCGCCCCCCCCTTCTCCCCAGATCCTTAAAGAAATTAAACCTAGCTGCTGCTTGGCAAACTTTCAAGCGCAGCCGAGCCTGCCTTCATGACTCCCGCAGGCGGGAGGGGAGGAAATCCTCCATCCAGGGAACATCCAATTAGCGCGGGCAGCATCCCTGCGGCCGCGCTCCGGCCGGGGCACTGACCCCTCCCCGCCTCCCGCCCCTCGGCCCGGGCACGGCGGGCGCCTCCTCCTCCCCCGGCACATCGCCCGGGGACGGGGGTCCGCCCTTCCCGGCGAGGGGGAGCCCCGGGGGCTCTGGCGAGCAGAGCCCGGAGCTGCGGCACGTCCGAGGATGCGGCTGGGCGGGTGGTCCAGGCACCTCCTGCCCCGAGCATCGGCTTGGCCAGCCCCAGCTCCCCCGGTCCTGCCCGCGGGACGGTGGACAGATGTGTTTGGTACCTCTGCGGGGAACTTCTCCGTCCGGGAGAGTCCCACCGTGACGGGCTGCTGTGGGGTTTTACATCGTTTACCACAGGGGCTTGTTCCTCTAGGTCAGGATGGGTAAGTTAACCATCTGGAGCCCGGATTAGGAACTTGAGGAATGCCTTGACTGCGGGCAAAAATCCAGCAGTTTTAGCTTCTTCCGATCAAGTACAGAAATAGCAGGTTGGCAAGGGGGAAGGGCCAGCAGAGCCAGGCTGAGACACATGGTGCCAGTGCCTCTGTTTTCTGCTGCACCGACAGCCAAAGCCAGACAGAGCCGGGAGGCAGAACAGGGAGAGGGTCCAGCACCACAGGCCATGTTTTCCTGCTGCAAAGGTCCAAAACCAGATCAGATGCACATGGACAGAACCAAACTAGAAGTCCATCTTTCCAAATTTGTTTAAAAACCAAACAACAACAATTTTTTTTTAAAGGAAATCCAGCTGGAATACCTCTGGAAAAGGAATAGAATCTTCCATCCTGCAGCAGCAGAGCATACAGCAGTGAAGTAAAACCTTTGGACCTGAAGAGCAGAACTTTTCTGCCTCAGGATTCAAGTGGGAAAATGACAACAAAATAAAAGCTCTTCTGGGGTCTCCAGTGCAACTGATGAACAGGAGGGTTTCTGCCCCCTTAAGGACCACCACTGTCATCATCAGTGGAACAGAGCAGGTTTAAAGGAGGTTCCTTGAGCGCAGCATCCACTTCTCACTGCTCTAGAGCCTGTCCAGCCTGCTCTCCCAAAGCGTAAGAACAGGATACCAATTCCAGCACTCCTGAGTAGCACTAACCCACTACACTCACACAACACCACCCCTGCCAAAATATTCCAGGCACTAAACAGCTATTATAAAAACAATCTCCTTTTGACTGAAAAACTAAACCTCATCAAAACTTCAAAACAGATGGATAAGCAAAAATATGCTATGCCAACAGAGAGAAACAGCAATCATTTAAAGATGTCTGTAGGGAGGAGGGAAGTGAGTTTTTAAAGTAAAGAGAGAATAAATGAGCTGAATTTCAGGGGTAACAGGTTCCACACAGTTGGGGACTGCATCATCTCTGATTCCAGGTGCTAGTGGGAAAATGCCAACCGTGGAGTCTAACATGAATGCAGACAGCAACAGGCATAACCCCCAAAACCTCACCTTAACACCCAACTCCCACTAAACTGGAACTCTGCTGCAAAATTACAAGTTCATTTTTCTCCTCTGAGGAATGTTTTTCACTAGTGGTAATGATAGGTTTGTTTTTTTCTTTTAGAGAAATATCTCTGCACATTGCACATATGAGCTAGTGCTGTGCTATAATTGTCACAGAAAGGAAATTAACAGTATTCTAATGAGGAGTTTTGTTACAGACAAATTATCATCTTGCAAGTCTGTGAGAGCCTCTTAATTTAGAATGTCATTTCTCCCCACTGCATACCCTGGTGACTTTACCTTGGAAAACAGTAATTGCTAGAGAAACTGGGGAGCTCTGGGCCACCCCAGAGCAGATGCAGACAGAACATGGAAGGGCTCCAGAAGAAACTGAGACAGAAAGAACTTGATATAACAAAACCCGATCCATTTTCACATTCAGCCATGTAGGCAACCTTTTATATTCCACATATTGCAAACAAAATGTAGATATATGTCCTTCTTGCATTGGAAGTGGCTAAAAAGGTCAGCTCATGAATATGCACGAAAAAGCCCTCAAAGTAGGGATCCAGCCAACATCTGTTAGCTAAGCTCCCTGGAACAAATCTAAACAGTTTGTTCACAGGTCCTTTTTTTTCACCCAAAGTAGCCCCAAAGGGCTTTTACAAAACTTCCCAGCTCTCACAATTGCAACTACATTGAGCAACCTACCCAGCTTGATTTCCATATCAGAGATCAGCCCAGCGAGCCCTGGGAGGCAACTTCTGAAGGAAAATGAAGTCTTTTGGATCAGAAACCCAAAGTGATGCACCCGAACACACCCCTAGCAAGAAATTAGATAGCACATACACAGCTGGGACTGGATCAGACCTCTCAGATTAACCCCTTCAGACTCATGAAAACAGCTGAAAATCTTTAAGGACCACAGATGGTTTGAGATTGGCATTTAAACTGAGTCCAAAAGGTAACAGTGGCAAAGGGCTCTTTGAGCATCAGTGCAGGGACAACACAACTTCACCTTTTAGAATCAATATGAATTAGACTCTGTGTGCTGCCTTCTGGCTTCTCTATGACTAATAGATACTTTCCTTCCTGGAGAGAAGGAATAGTGGGAAAAAATAAGGTCCAGCCTCCTCTGATTTCTAACTTATGTTGAAAGCCAATCCTCCTGACCCTCCCCATTCCTCATGTTATATTTAGAACTTTTTCAAGTCCAGCACTGAAAAGGCACACTCTAGTCATTCCACCTGCAGCTCTCTTCTGCCCCACCAGCTCTTATTGGTTGCAGCTGGTTCTAATTGTCTTTTTGGTTATAGCTGGGGAAATAATTAAATCTGCCATTAATCTTTTCTTGAGTGTTTGTTTTAAAAGGCAGCTCTCCTACCAGGTCAGCCTTATGGTATTTAAAATGTGTCTCTGCTCCCTTTTAGCTGTCACCTGATGGCACCACAGCACAGGTTCATTCCAAATCAAAAGAATTGTTTGAAATGGAGACCAATTAGTAACTCAAGGTTAATTTCCAACATAAAATCAAGTCTTGCTTACTATTAATCCTAAACTGACAACCTTTCAGACAGGAGGTCAAAGCTGGGGGGTGAAGGATGTGTCTCCAAGGAAGAATAATCACCATCTTTGTCCTCTGAGTGGCTTTACATCATGACGAGGCAATTCATGCGTCAGACTGAGCAGGAAGAGGAGACGGAGCCTGGTTGTAGAAAACACAATGAAAAAAGTTGTTAGGAAAGCAGCAGGACCAGAGGAAGGAAAAATCACTGCTGAGGGCGAATGGACTGGGCTGCTGCTCTTTCTCCCTGGCACTGAAAGGCAACAGCTCAACTGCTGGGGTTTGATGTGCTCCACGAGTGACTCCAACCCTGGCGGGATGGCAGAGCGCTTGGCCAGCAACACAGGGACACTCTGCCTCTTCCCTGGTGTCACTGCCCGAGAGGGGCCATAGCAGGGATGGGTACCAGGGGAGGATGCCAGGGATGGGTACCAGGGGTGTGTGCCAGGGATGGGTACCAAGGACGGGTACCAGGGATGGGTACCAGGGGAGGATACCAGGGGTGGATACCAGGGATGGATGCCAGGGACAGCTACCAGGGATGGGTACCAGGGGTGTGTGCCAGGGATGGATGCCAGGGACGGGTACCAGGGATGGATACCAGGGACGGGTACCAGGGATGGGTACCAGGGGTGGATACCAGGGATGGGTACCAGGAATGGGTACCAGGGATGGATACCAGGGACGGGTACCAGGAATGGGTACCAGGGATGGATACCAGGGACGGGTACCAGGGGTGGATACCAGGGATGGGTACCAGGGATGGATACCAGGGACGGGTACCAGGAACGGGTACCAGGGATGGATACCAGGGATGGATACCAGGGACGGGTACCAGGGATGGATACCAGGGACGGGTACCAGGGCCTGCGCCTCTTCCCTCAGCAAATCCCCGTCCCCAAGCCCGCGGGAAGGGCTGTTTTACCCCAAAGCGGGCGGTGCAGCGCTCGGTCGGGGCCGTCCCTCAGCCGGGGCGGCTCCGGCACCTCCCTCGGGCGGCCCGGGCGGCACAGCCGGGTCCGGGCGGGCAGGATCCCCCTCTGCTCCCCCGGGACTGAGGGGATCATGTCCGTCCCCTCAGGACTGAGGGATCGATCATGTCCCGTTCCCCCAGGACTGAGGGATCCCCTCCCGATCCCTCAGAACTGATGGGATCCACTCCCGTTCCCTCAGAATTGACGGGATCACCTCTCGGTCCCTCAGGATTGAGGGATCCTCCCCATTCCCTCCAGATTGAGAGATCATGTCCCGTTCCCTCAGGATTGAGGGATCCCCCCCCCATTCCCTCAGGATTGAGATCATGTCCCGTTCCCTCAGGAATGAGGGATCATCTCCCATTTCCTCAGGACTGAGAGATCCCCTCCCGTTCCCTCAGAATTGACGGGATGATCTCCCCTTCCCTCAGAATTGACGGGATCTTCTCCCTTTCCCTCGGAACTGACGGGATGCACCCCATTCCCTCAGAATTGACGGGATCCCCTCCCGTTCCCTCAGGATTGAGGGATTCCCTCCCGTTCCCTCAGGACTGAGGGATCCCCCCCCATTCCCTCAGAACTGACGGGATCCCCTCCGATTCCCCCAGGACTGAGGGATCCTCCCCATTCCCTCAGGATTGAGGGATCCCCCCGGTCCCGCTCCCGCCCCCACAGCGCCCCCTGGCGGTCCCTCCCGGCCCTCGGGAATGTCCCGGGAATCCGCACGTCTGGAACATCCCTCCCAGCCCTGGAACTGCTGCTACCCGGTGAATTAACACCAAAACACCCACCCGACACCACCCCAGTGTTCGCTTCCTTCTCCCCCGCTCTTCTGGCCTTGCAAACACAAAGTTCACGGTTTGACTGTATTTCAGATTTAAAGTCGCTCTGGTCTCATGTAAATCAGAAAAAAACCTTTAATGGAGGCAGCACGGTCATGAGAGGGATGAGAGAAACCACACAGCCATGCTGGGCACTGAGAGCATCCCCTCACATAAAGGACAAAGTTTTGCTAAACTCCACTTTTCAGAGCAGAAGGAAAAGAAGAAAAACACAAGCACAGTACACAGTTATTTTATTGAAATACTTGAAAAGGCCAGCAATGGAAAAATAGGTTTGTCATGAGGAATTAATGTTTCTTTTACTTGATCGTTAAAAAAGCTGTGTCTATATGTAATTCCAGCCCGGTACAGAATGCACTGTGATCCATGCAACTAATACCTACAGCAGAACAGGCACTGTGTACTCGTGTGTCCTTGATACACAGCTTTCGATGGGTATGACTGACACATGGGAGAAAGTAAACTGCTGCACTGTCCGAATTAGAAACATTTATAATATACAAATTTGCTCGTCTGATTCGCAGGGGCTATAAAACACAACAGAGTGGAAAACGAGAGACGGATTAAACACAGCATATGAAGTTGATCTGGCAGCTTTTGAACTTAGTGTTTTTCCTTTCAAAAGGAAAACCAGACTCTAAACATGTCACTGGTCATGTAAAATACAAAACCATAGGCCAGGACGGCAAAGGTGACTTTTTCTTGAAATACATAATTAGAAGGGAAAATTTGTTCGTCAGTTAAAAATATGGATGAAAATCACAAATTCTGCCTGGTATAGCTTATAGTCCAAAAAGATGAAGTCACTTCAGACGAATGTGAAATAAATAAGCAATCCTTGAGGAAGTCTGATCCTTGAGTTGAATCTACTCTACTGAAAATTAATTTCACCTATACACTAGAATGTCACCATGGTGGACATCTAAGAACAGTATTTTGAATAAGTTTTTGGGAAGCAATGTCTCACTTGCTTTAATATATACAGGTTATTTACAACAAATTCCCTTTTGGCCTCACAAGTTAAGCCATTTTACCTGGCTGTTAAGATGCAATTCCTTTTTTTTTCCCCCCACACATTATGCAATACTGTAGTTAGAGCTATAATTTAAAATAATCTTATGCATGAATTACAAATATTAATAAAGTAACTCTGCATATATAAATATTTCTAGCAGAATTTAAAGCATTCAGAATGTACATAAAAGTGGTTTATTTATTTATTTGGTAGGGCCAGATGTGCTTCTTCTCAGATCATCGCTGCTTCAGTAGTGCTTTGTACATTGCAAACCCCAGAACTGCAAAGACAGTAGCACCAAAACTTGCTCGGAGCCAGAACGTGGAGCTCTTGAGGTCCGCTTGTGTCACGTGCCTAAAATTCAACACACACACAAAGCCAGGTCAATTCCACTCCAGCAACACCAGACAACTCGAGCTAAACTACTCTGCTTTTGGAAATCCATCACCACACTTGTCACAGGCAAACAGCTCACAGTTCAGCCTTACGAGCACTTTGCAGCCATCTGACTTCTCTGAGAGCTCAGGGTTTGCTCTGCAGCCCTGAGCACATCAGACCTCACAGTCAGAGCGCTCACACTGAGGAGAAAGGCAGGAGCACATCATTACTCATGGGTGTGGGGAGGGCAGGGTGTTTCCTTTGAGAGGACCAGCAAGCATTCGGGAAAGGAAACCCAAAATAGCTACAAATAATTAATAACCCATAGTGAGAACAACTCTGTCCAGCAAAACTATTTTTTTCTTTTTTTTCTAAATGTCGAGTTTAAGTATTTCTGCTTTCCCATGAAAAACTTCCCAATCCTGTTGAGTATCTACTTATTCTTCTTCCCCCAAAGTTTACTGACAAGTAGCAAGTAATATTTTTCCAAAAGCTAGAATCAAAAGGAGCATTTGTAAATCCCTTTCTTCCCAGTAGTCACAAGAACAGCAGCAGCAACAGTCATCCAACACCAAGCTGAAAGCTGAGAGTGTGAGTGAAACAAGCAGTGACCATGGCACCAACAGAAAAGGACAGGATGAAGTGACTGTATGACAGAAAAAGCCACATCTTGCATGACAGTAAAGACAGGCAATGACCCAACTCTCCCAAATGTTAAAGAAGTCTGTGAACATGCTCAGTTAAACATGGCTGGCCACCCTCACAGCAGTCTCAAGTATGACAGCTTACCAGAGAGCAGGGCTACTGTTTAAAACAAGTTATCATAAATGCCATCGTTCAAAGCACAGGAAGTTCCTAAACAACAGTAAAGTTGATTTTTTTGTTTGCTTTTAAGATAGAACTTAGAAGAGGACTTCACTAGCCTATGTGTTTTAGCCTGTGTTAACCACCAGGGGTTACTCAGTGAAGCTGCAGGAGGGTTTAGGACAGGGAGCACAGAGATCCTGAGCACACACCGTGCAGAGGTTCACGGACTGAGAACTGCAGAGCTCATAAGCTGTTTAACAGAGCAGGAATTGTTACTTGCTACCAAACTACACAAACCCAGTCTTGGATATTATTCAGTAGACACTTGCAGGAGCAGGATCAGCCATAGAGTTATCAGTGTTCTGTCATACACATGCTGGAGAGCAGGCTCTTGGGTGCACACACAGCAAAACAGCTGCTCTCTAAAAAATCCTGATCTTGTTTAAGAATGCCTTGCTGGGTTATGGAACAGACCCAATCCAGGAGTTCCTGCAAGCATTAGTTTTTCTACAGCTAGCTGGGACAAACTAGACGTCAAGTGGCTTGCTGAGGGGAAGAAAGGGAAAAGGCAATGGCAAGGTCGCCTCGGTTTGGCTGTTGTTACCTGTCTTCAAGTAAACGTGGCCCAAGGGATGACTCCATGAAGATGGAATCTTCTAGAGAGCTGACGGCGTGCACCTGCTGCAGCACATGGCTCTGCTGGTCTGCCAACAGCACGGCCCCCAGCTCAGCTAGGCAGGCTCTCAACCTTGGCACACACATGCACAGGGCACTTCACTGCAGGGCTCAGCGACAGCAGCTCGCTCAAATATGCTCAAACCACAAAGCCCAGAGAATTTAGGAGTTTTAGCCATCGAGCCCCTGATTCTTGTGCAGTTGTTAAAAACTTAGTGCTTGGGGGAAGGACAGAAACAAATGGAGTTTGTGCTTTCGATGAGCTAAGTAGAACAGATGATTTCCTGTAGCTAAATGCCATTGCTTAAGGACAAAGAGAACTGCTCAAGAAACTGAATCTCTCTCCCCTCTCCATCTCCACAGCCTCAGCTTTCTGGTGTCCCCTTCAACATTGCTGCAGCACATGCAGGAGCACCTGTGCTAAATACACTACAATGACTCCAACACAGCAGCCCAAAATCTGACAAGATCCCATTACTGCAATAAAATACTGTACATATATTTTATCACTACTGTGGTGGTCTGGGTTTCTTCTTTAGAAAAGGCTGTAAAATCCTTGTTTTCAGATCTGTAAATTATAAGGCTTTATCTGTGTATGTAAAATAAATCACTTGTATGTAACATGATTTCAATAGATTATGTGACAAGCCGTTGGTTGAGTATTTGTATAACTAACAAGTCCCCAGTTTAATTTGGTTAATTCAAATGCCCAACTGTTTGTATAATTTGAAAAAACATCCTTTTAAATGTGCAAATCAATGTTTAAATTGCAAATGAATGCTTTTGCATTGCCTCATAAAGCACTATCTCTCACATGTAGATTTTCTGATTCCTACCTATAATTTGCCTTGTCCTGAATTTCACTCATGTCCGTATTTAATGGTATGCAAGAAACTTGCTGAGCACGCTTCATCCTTCTAAAAGCAATTAATTTATTCTCAGTCATGATAAAACCCTCTTGTAATGTCTAAAGGGAGAGTAAATTGGCTTTGATCCCTTTCCTAAGCCTAACAGTAACAGACTCTTTCATTTCAATAAGGAACTAAATGGAGACAGAGACTTGTCTCTCAGCCTCAAGGCAATCCACTGCCTTCAGGAAGAAATGACTGGGGACCTCTGACTGTGTCAGCCCAAAAATCCAAAGTTCCAAACTGCTTACTGAAATCCAGAGCACTATGGATGTCTAACTGCCTTACAGCTCTGAAAAAAAGTCCAGTTTTGATTCTTTCGATGTTCCTTATGCTGTCATAAAAATCCATTTTTACAACATCAATGCCTAATATTGCTTACCCACCGTTAAAGGAACAAAACAAATCTGAGATAATAAAAAGGATCAATATTTGTTTCCAGCACATGAAGGTGGTTACAATGCAGAAAAACTTTTCAGTATGTATTGGAAAAGGTTCTACCTCTTCAAAAAAATAACGTTCAAACTTTATTTCAGTCTAGTTGTGGTTATGAAGTTATTTTTCACCAGTGGCAGAAGTTGTTACTGCCTTGTTAGTAAGAGAGTAGCCCTGAATTAGAAGAATTGTTGCCTCTAAGGGTAAAACATATATAAATGTGCACTTACAGACACACAGAGTAGTAGTCAGGACCCCATAAGTGAAGCTGTATTTAAAACTATCGCTTATTAGTAATAATAATGAGCTTCCCAGAAAGACTGCTGTGTGTACTTAATTAAGCAATTAGTTACACAAATATAAGAAAGTCTAAAAAATTTGCCTGTGACATAAAATTCAGATTTTAATGCACATTTTTGGGGAAAAAAAGACATTTTTATTCAACCTACCCTTAATAGCGAGACAAGTATCTTGTCACTTGTTGAATAAGATCTTTGAAATCTGAGCAGTCTTTCTTTCAAGAGACTTTAACAACTCACAATAAGTTTGCCACATGCACTAATTAAGAGGTTAATTAACTGAGCATGGCTGCCATGGGGCCACACAGAAACTGCTGAGTTCGGGGCCAACGCTGACACCTTCCCCTGTGTCAGCAGCAGAAGAGTCCCAGGTTTGGGAAGGTTTCACCTTTACTACAGAAGTACAAAGCCATTCCTGGAGTAACTTCCAAAGCATTTCAGAAGCACAGAGGTGAGGCCAACAGGCTGCTCACACCACAGCTAACAGCCAGTTCATGCAGCAGCAGCAGCAGCTTTGCCAGACAAAGGGTCACAATAAAATATAAGCAACTGAATTCCAAAAGCACCACGTAACATGCACAGGCTGCTGCAGCTTCCCTCCAGGCACAGATCTTCCGAGGATGCAAACCAGCTCCAGCAGTTAGAATGTCCCCCCATGCATTCGTCATCTAAAACAGGAAAAGCTCCAAATGCATCTTATTATCTACAAAGCCTCAAAAAGGATGTAAAATCCAATTCAATAAAGTCTTTATAGAAAGAAATCAGGGGATGCAGCTCTGCAAATTCCTACACAGGCTGGGGCATCCCAGTTTGGAGCAGGAGGAAAAGAGGTAAGAAAATATTGTTATTCTGTCCTAATTTGGGGGGCCCCTCAGTGTATGGATCGATTTCTGCTATTAGATTTAATGGCAATATAGCTTTGAAAAACAATCTGCATACACTGCACATAGTGAGAAATAAACCCTGGGTTGTGCTCTCAGAACTTCCCCATTATTACAGGAAAATGAAACTCTTGTCTTAGTTTCACAGAAGGAAGGTTTTCATAGAAAGCAAAACCTTAGTAATAGTTCCTGAAACAACCAGGTTTTATATGCAAGTAGAATTTCACTTCAATTCCACAAAGTTTCAAAAACTTCAGAAGAAACACATGCTCTGAGAAGTCTCCTCACTGAACAAAGCAATTCTCATGCATTAGGATTATTTTATTTTGAAATGAACTTAGCTCACAGCAAAATGCCACTACTGTGCAAGCAAAAGGCAACATGAATGACTGCAAACCAAGGGAAAAAAAAAGCCAAAAATCCAAGCTCATCACTAAAGAAAGGGTTAGAATGACAAAACCAAAAACCTTGCTTTTAAAAAGAGGTAAAACAATGTAGTAAAAAGAGATTAAGTGCCAGCCAGACAAAACCAAATGAACACCTAAAGGAAAGAACAAATTAAAAATACAAAAAAGCACTACAGGATAGCAACAAGTCCCAGACATGCCCGTGGAGTGCTTTGGATGCAGTGCCTTCCTCCTCGGGGAACCAAGGCAGGTGATGCTGGGCAGTTCAAACCCACAATCCCTCTCCTGCACAAGAAACAGCTCCAAGCTGACCTTGCCTTCCTGACAGCCTCAAACCCCTGGGACAGCCCCTGTTTGTCCACAGAGGAGAAACTGAGGGGGGACATGAACAGGTTTCTGAGATGCACAGAGAGAATGTTCTTGCTTTAACTACCAAGGTGGGGATATTCAAAAGTGTTATTGTATTTTGCCTTGGTAACAGTGTTTAAGGATTACTTAGCAACAAATAACACAGGAAAGGGGCCAGTGTGAAAAAAATCAGTTTACCTGAGAAGCTTCCACTGCCTAAAGCCTCAGAATAGGAAGGGACCAGGAGAATAAAGTACTCTTGAGGAACCTCCTTCCCCCATCAGTTATCTAACTTTGGCCCAACTCTCTGACCTAATGTAAGCACTTGTGAAGGCAAAATAAGAAAAGTTACAGAAACCAAATACATCAGGAAGTCCTTCTTGATCCAAATGCTTTCTCTAATCACATCATTAGATTAAAACCCTACCATTTTTAAACAAGAAATCCATCTCTACCCTCCTAAGTCTACAACTGGGAGCCATTCCCTCTTGTTTACAGGGATCTCAGCTCTCCTATAAATGCAGATATACAGCAGTTCCTGTGCTGAAGGGTGAATACCTTGCAGCAAAGTGTTTAGTAAGAACTGGGGAGATGAAGTGAGTGTGCTGCAAACCTGGAACAACCCCCAGGGACTGAATGGCTGGAGACAAAGGGACTCCAGCAGATAATTCTTCTTTCTGTAGTGAAGTACCTGTGAGGAATTCCCTTTACCTGGAATTACAGACTTTTTAGGCAGTAGTAGATTCCTATGTTTATTCCACACTCCGTAGTGATAAGGTGTGGAATGGCACCCCAAACCTTCTCATTGAGAAGGTTTCAGTACCTTGAGTCCCTGACACTATTTCAGAAGAATGAAGTTTAATGTCTAATGCAGGACTCCAAAACCCCACAAGCCACACCCGCCAATGGAGCAACCCATAACCATTGCAAACAATGGAGATGTGCTACAGAGGTGATTTCAGCCTCAGCAATGAAGAGTTGCCATCTCCTAGCAGTGACTGCCCAGTGAGGTCTTAGAGTGACAATATGCCAGGAGATTGCTGTTCCAAGGGATTTCTGCCTGCAGGATGACTGCTGGGGAAGAGATGCAGCATCAACAGCCTCACTCATTCAGTCTTCTCCTAAGCTAGTAAGTTTTTCACCCTTCTTTGAATTCTCCCTCTGTGGTTAACACTTCTGTCTCGGATTAAAGTGGTGTTTCACAACCATGCTCAATCCTGTACGTGGGTGTATCAGCAGGGCCTCCTACGTGTGTGGAACTTGCATTTAAAGGAGACAGCCACTCTTATTGGAGCAGCTACATCTGAAACCATAAAAAGTAGTAACACACATGGACCAGCAGCATGTCAGGAGGTTCTAACCATGGCCTTCAATATACACAGTTACCATCTAAGTCTCCAAGAAGGCCATGGATGATGGAACTACTGCACTGCAACAATTGTTGGGTTTGAACTCCCATTAGCTGGGGTGTGATGGCAAGTGCTGAGGTGTTAGTAAATCGTGTGTCAAAAGCTGCCTGCAGTACACACAGGACAAGCTATAGCACTGTTTTCAGTGATGAAAGCCAGTTATCTCTCTTTACCAATTGTTTTTCCAAAGTGTCTGGAAATGCAAATGTTTAAGCATTTATCACTTCTTACATGTTGCATTCCATTCAGAGAGGGATGTTAAAAGATCTGGATTATTTTTTTTTTAAACACAAAATACTCACTCTTTGTGTAAACCAAGCATAACACACACACACACAGAAATTCTATGAATTCCCAAATACCAAACTAGCAATTCTAAACGTGTAGTAAGTTACATGATGCTGCTGTAAGGCAGGCTGTGCCTTTCTGCAAGTCTCTGTGTCTTTGGTATCTAAAAGGCACTACCTCTAATCAATACTAAACAAACCTGTAATGTCTCAAGTGAGACACACTGCACAGATTTGTAGGCACTACTTAATGCCCATTAGCAGCTCCCTAAAGACACAGTCCTAATTCCTCCACAGTATTTTTGCAGTCACTAAGAACTTGAGTCAATTACCAAATTGGTAATGTTTAAAAAAAGACTAAGCTCAAAAGTACCTTCAAGTTAAACAAAGTTTGACAATTCTGTGACCATCATTAAAGTACCTGCCTAGGTGGTGGATATGGAGTGAAAACCCTGCAGTAAATAAAGTTCCCAATTGCTTTTTTCAAAAAAAAACCAAAACAACCCTTTATTCTTAAAAAGCACACCTGGTACCTAGTAAATAAAGTTAAGGACCTGTTAAGAACTGCAGTGAAGAGTTTGTTCTTTACAGATTGCAGCAAGTCTGAGTTGAGGAAGTTCTGACAGATGCAAAATGTACACCTGTTGCAGGCGCACATACAGCGTAACCGGGCATGGCTGCGGAGACACACAGAAGGACAGCAGTTGAAATCTTGCTCATCAAATCACTGCACATTAGGGCTGTGCCACAACCAAGAGAGTCAGGAATTAAAGGTACATTGGAATGAGGAAGGAGAGGAGGAAAATAAAATGCACCAGGGGAAGAAAGGGTCCAACTACAGCTGTGCAGAGCTCAGGGTTAGAGGCTGCACACCTTGGAGGGTTTGGCAGCCCCAGCGTGCACAGATCTCAGTGGCAAAGCACAAGGTGACAATGTTTGCTCAATCGGGACCAGTTTGGAAGGAGAGCACTCAAGGGCTCCTGAGTATGTCTGCACAGCAATAGGTAACACCCCTTTTTCAAAGGAAAGGAAGCCACATTTTCTACCACTTTGCACATTTTACAAGGTGACAGTTGGCTCTATTTTCCCCACCCTAACAAACACAACATGCTTGAAAACTAAGGGAGAAGCAGGAATATTGATATGACAGACATTTGGTCAGTACTACACTTTAGTGTTTCCCAGTATTCCAGTGCTATAAAATAAATACAGGAGAAACCCCCTCCCAAACTAAAGCTTTACAAGTCTAGCTCAATAAATTCAGTTTCAAATAATTAAAACCACCATATTATTTTAGGTAAAGGTGACATTAATTCTATTTAATTTAAAGCAAATGTCAGCTGTCATACTAGACTCCATCTGCTGTAATATTTATGTAGTTTACCACCATATTAAAAGCTCCACCCACCAAAAAAAGAGATGCAAAGTGAGCTTAGCAACAGTGAGACATGAGGAGAATCTGCATTTAAGTATCTTGTTTCTGAAGTCCAAAGGTGTTTATACAGAAATTCTATTAAAAATATAATATTTATTGGATTGATGAAATGAAGCACACAGCAATAAACACCCTGACAATAAAAAATACTTCGAGCAGGGCATTGGTGGAACTGTTGTGCACTAAGGTGTTGTTACTTGTAATCAACTGTCAAGTTGATCTATGAACAAGGATTACAGTACAACTCATCCATGAATATCTCAAAACCACCAAGATATGAAACTATACTGAGCTTTGCATGCACAGTAAGGACCAAAGAGAACCCTACATATCCACTGGAAGTTGCCACGAGCTGGATGAACTAGTGTTTTCCTTAAGAAACACCTTGGCAACAATATCTGAGAGCGATTTGAGTGTTGGATACGAGCCAGCTTTCTCAGTTTGAGGCAATCTGGAGATTCTGCTCAAGTCACTCTGCTGCTAAAGCTGGGTGAGGCAGTTCCCTGCTGTGGCTCACGATGACATGCAGTGGTTCTGAGCGTGAGCATGCACAGGACACCACCACAGCTCGGGTACTTACGGATACATTGCCATCGTCGTCAGCTTCACAAAGATATCCTTGCTCGGCACATCAGCAGTGTTACACGTAAAGGCTTGAGGTGGAGGCATTTTGTGTTTTTTGCAGAATTCAGCAGGAGAAATACTATAGTCCTGTCTAACTTCATGCAAGTCGGACTTGGCAGCTACCACTAAACATGGTATTCTGCTGTCCATGAAGTGCTGCTGCAAATGCAAAGAGAAAGCAGTGACAGACACGGTGTATGACACATTCAGCCTGGATCAGGCTGTGTTGCACTGCTTGCAGCAGCATTAAGATATATTCCTTGCACTGAAGTCAGGCATTTCTAGAAGCACAGTAGTTTACATAGACAAGTAGATTTAGCTTTGTATGAATAACTGAACTGCACCGTTAATGCACCAACCAGCACTCACAAATTAAATGCCTTTTGAGCACTAGAACCAGTGTACAGGACCAGTAATTGACACTGAATACCTAGTCCGTGAGGAGATACAGAAAGGTAAAGGCTTGTATGTATAAACTCTACAAACCTTAAAAATCCTGGCACAGTACTCAAAGGATTTGGGGTTACTGACATCATACACCAGGCAGACAGCGTCGCATATGGTCTCAGCATCAGTTAAAAAGTCCGCGTCACTGACATCGTGTAGCTGGAAAACAAAGACAGTTTGGAGAGGGAGAAAAGCTTGTCATTGAGCAGTTAAAGGAATGATTTCATTCTTCTTCTCATAATTTTCATGGCTTGTTTTTATGTATCCTTAGAACTAATGGGCTGACAACAGGAAGAGCTAATGCAAAAGAATAGAACAAGCTTGAAAGAACTTATTTCTCCCACTGGATATTAACATTACCCATCCTAATCACACTGTGTGACAGATTCTTCTTTCCTGAATAAGCAGGCTGATTTCTGATCATTTATCACATGTTGTAATTTGAAGCCCTGCAGTACAAATGGACCAGGTTCTGTACAACTGAGGTCAAGGCTTCAAAAATAACAGGCCCTGAACAGGTTCAGTTAAAATTTCAGCAACATAAAACACCCAGAAGTTACTTGAGCCAGAGAAGAATGAAATCCTCATTCATGAAAAAGAGACAATTAAAACTGGTTTATTTGCAGAAAACTCTGAATAATCCACTGAATTTTAATATTAACCAGAACAAGACAACCTTACCAGCAAGTATTTTTCCTGTCCATATACATAGACTGTGTTAATGGCATAGTAAGATTTGTGTTCTGCACGGATTTGCCTCTGTCTCTGAAAAAGCAGAATTCCATGTTAGACCATGGCAGCTTTTCCCTTTAAGATAGATTTGAACAGCTGTTTTACTGCATTTATTAATGAATGAAAATTACATTATCTTTGGTTTATTTTGCATAGCTATAACTTGATGTACAAGTCATTATTGGGTGAAACAGACTCTGCCAAAAAAGAACAAAACCAAAAAAGCCCAAACGACCCCCTGCCTACTAATTCTGTATTCCCTCAAAGAGCTCTCCAAACTCAGTAATAACCAATGCAGCTTTATGATCAATCACTTTTGCTGAAGAGTCTTAACTCCAGAGTATATACAGGTGAATATAGGCAATACAAGGTTTCTTACCATTAGATTCCTTCCCAGAAGAGCCTGAAGAACTCCACTTTTCCCACAGCCCTTCATTCCAACAACATTGCATCGGAAGACGTTCCGCTGAGTCTGTTTTTTCTGCAGGTCTATCTTTTTATCTCTGGTCACTTAAGAAAAAGCACAAATGTTTTACACAAGATGTACATGCATGTGTATGTATGTGAAAACAGGAAACAATAAAATGCACACAAAACAATCTCTCAGAAATATCAAATCAAGGGTTTCACTTGAGCAGAAAGAAAAGAGAATAAGAGAAAACCAGATAGACAATTAAAGAGTTTACTCTTTCATGTATTTATAAATCTAAATGTCCAAGTTGTATCAAATTTTTATTACCTGTAATTGCTGATGCTTGAGATTCTTGTTCTGCAAGTATGGAGTACCCTAAATAACCCAGATACTCCAGGCAACGCTGCACGTCCAGGTATGTGGTTAGTCTGGCAAGGGGGACAGAAACAGCCTTCAATTGTCAGCACCTGTGCTACCAACTCTACTGAAACAAAACTCTGCTTCTGTCTCCACACTGACATGGTAAAACATTCCTGGTTCTGTGCAGAACTCAAGGTCAATGGTGACAACTTTACCAGCCTTAAACATGACAAGGACAGATTTGGCTCAGGCCTATCAACCTACATGGTATTTTTTTTTGCTCCCTAAATAATGTTTTCTTAATTTTTCGTATTTGGAAAAAACCTTTGTTACTGAACAGCATTACTCCAATCATCTCTAAGGAGTAAACAACAGAAATAGCATTTCAACAAGTCTCAGGGAGATTTCCACATTTTGAAGAGACACTTCATTGTTAACACAATAGTGGCCAAATCCTGAACAGGCTGTAAGAATTGTCTGAACACGAGGCCACAAAAACTTGACTGCTTGAGTCAATTTTCAACTATTAAACTTTCACTCTTTCTACTAATTTTTAAGAGGAATCTACAAACCAAAACAATCATGTGTAAAGTTCTCAGCTACAGAATGTCCCGTGTCACACTCACGTCCACTGAGAGAGAAACCCTTGGTATGTGATCCATCCCCTTTCGTTTGTACAAACTGTGTTGTTCACATCAGGTCCCCATGGCATGTAAGGGAAGACTTTGAACAAATCTTTCAGCTCATCGGGAGACAAAGCACAATCTCTGTCCTGAAACAAACATAATTCACTTAATTCATGTCTATTCTAAACGGGTATTTTCTTGCCATACACTTGCAAGGGTCAAGGAACTGAGCTGCTTTCTTGTTTTTAAATAAAACCAAGTATCAGCCAGTTAAAAACACTTTGGTAGCACAACTGAAACTGCCAACTGACACTCCCTGTAGACAAATACAAGCAGAGGCTGGTTCTGCAGAGCTCGAGTTAAAGCAAATTCCTGGATAAAATGACATCACGACAAAACCACATTTTTGATAGCAAAGCTACTGGCAAACTAAAGCTCTTAAGCATAAGGGCACACACAGACACTCAAATGAAAAGCTTACCAAATCATGTTTATCAAAAATACTTTGAAGAAACAAGTATGCATGATGATTTAGTTCTGTTGTGCAGTCTGGGGGAATTTTTAGGCTGTTATTGAAAACAAAAACAAACACGAGAAGTGTTAATTGCCTTTATGAAATATAGACTATTAAAACTCAAAATTCATACTCTCTGAATTATAACATATGGTACCTGACCTTTGCATTTAACTTTAATAATTAGTCTTGAAAGAGATCAAAGCACATACTTTTTATTAGGAGTTCTAAAATGATGAGTGAGTTTATATTGCATGATACATAGCTATATACTAATCACATTTTTGCTTGTTTGTTGTATTTTGGGGTTTGGGTTTTTTTTAACAGAAAATTATGCAGTTACATTTCTGAACAGAAGCCACAGAACTGGCCAGTGTCAACTTCTTAATTTGAGGATTTTCAAAAGATCTCAACTGACAAGTCTCTTGGAATTTGCTGCCACATAAAATAAGCAACTGCTGAGATTTATGTTCCAGTTTTGCATTAAGAGTCTCTTCTGCCACCTTTCCTACACAGAGACAGAGAGCAGCACAGGAGGTGGCACGGGAGACAAGCTCTTCCTTTGTAATGTTCAGTCACGTGGAGATTGTGGCTGCTGGGTCATAAAGTAAGGGAGATACTCAGCATAACCATGTGTTAAATAAACACTCTACAACAACCCTCTCCTCCTGCCAAGGCAGGAGCAGCAGAGATTAAATGCAGGCAGGTTAAAGAGAGCTGAAATAAGAGATACCTACGGAGGAAACAAGTATTCTGGGGTCAGCTCTAAGTCATCGTCATATCCAAAGCGACGCAGAACCGTCCAAGTCGTTTCGTGCCTCCCTCGCTGGATGAAAAGTGTGTGTAGAAAAAGAAAGCCTGCAAACCAAAGGATGAAATTTTAAGGCCCTGAAGTGCTTTACCTGCCACAAGTATTTTTCATAGCAACAGTATCAGACTAGAAAAAAAGCTTGAAATGAGAGGGACCTCACAAAGACTGCCTTTGGTTTGGCTGTCTCAAAATAACTGGGCAGGATTTCTGCCTAGCACATCCCAGGGCTTAAAGAACACTGAGATTTCACTGTTTAGGAAGCTCAGCTCCTGCAGTCTGAGAGTCCAGACAGAGATCATATTCCAAAAGGTCAGCTTTTTTATGCAAGAATGATTATCAAACGTATAAAGACATCTTTTACGAGTTAACTAAGGCTTACCTTTTAATGTCAATCCATTATCTGCAACTCCATCACTGAGGTTTTTCCTGACTACATTCTTTACATCTTCCAAAGCCTGAGGTGCCAGTGGTGTATTAAAACAAATTCTCTAAGAAAACACCAAAAAGAGCATGTTACAACCACTGGCTACTGAGCTGCACAAACAGTATGTCCTGTCTGAAATACAGCCTTAAACCTTCTGGTAAGCCAGTTAAGGACAATCCCATTTCTTAGTGGAAATAAATGTGTGCAAATAGTATAAAATACAAGCACTGGGGCTTGTACCTTTAATAATTTATTTGCTCTTGAATTAAAACTTCAACAACGGTTAGAAATAAAAATAATACCATTTCTGTTTCTCCAAATCCACCCTTCTACGCTGCACTTGAGGCTTAATATTTAGGCCTGATTCCCCTACAGTTCGCCTTCCTGCTATTTCTGCAAACACTTGTTTTTCTGGAATTATACAGTTCAACTATAAAGGGTGGTGAAAAAAATAAGCAAAAGAGGTACCTGAAAGAAGTTGAGCTCTGCATCATTGAGAGTGCCATCATTATCCTGATCAGAAATTCTAAAAATGCGAGTGAGGGCTTTAATACAGGCAGGCTTCATCTAAGGAATAAAAGAGAGTTCAGAATCTTTCTAGGCTTGAATATAAAAAGGTTACATTGAATGACACCAGGCAGCTCAATCACATAAAAACACACACTAGTCTTCATTTGCAGTTTTAGAATGGGGACATCCATACACATGTTCACAAAAATAAAAAGGAAGAGGATATAAAAACCCAACCCAGCAAATTTACATCCATAAATTTGAAGCAATTACTCCACATTAAATGTCTTTCTATTCAATTATTAGAAGAGTCTCAAGCTCTTCAAGAGATGAAGGTGGCACCACTTATTTATTTAAAAAAAAAACACCCCAGTTCTCTAAATTCAGTCTTACTGCTACAGAAAACTTGAAGAAACAACTAAATGAATTTTTTGGTGGGAAATAAAAAAGGCTTTGAAATCCCAGTGCTGTGCAAAACTAAGTAGGTCTAGAACTACAGTGAACGCTTTCTAAACAAGCAGACTATCTCTATTCACCAGCTCAGCTATGGCTTCAAACATCAAACACTGAAAATTGTCACAGGGCTCATTCATCTACCAGGCAAAGCACTGAGCATATGGACTATCTCTAGGCCAAAGGAACTGCTGGGATACCTTCCAAGTGAAGGAAAACAGACACTGCCAATGCTCTCCCCACAACTACTGGCATGATGCACTCTTCTCTTCACAGAGGTCACACAGAGATTGGTTTGGGGAAACCAAAAACATTTCAGCACAGTTTTATCACAACATTACTAACTCATAAAGGTGATTCTGATGGAAGAAATCAAAAGAGGGTTATTCTCTGGTTCTCTACTTAACTTCAAGTAACTTTCCTGCTGCCCAACACAACATGGGAGATACATTAGAGATTTTATTTGTATTTGCCCAGGAAACTGGCTTTTAAAAAAGGCATAGTTCTTCATAACACTCTCAGTTAACCACCTGTGATACTTCAAAACCAGCCACATCACTTGTTTCTCATCCCTTTTACCAAAGTTTCACAAGATTCTCAGAAACTTTTTCCCCCCCTTAGTCAGGCCAAGCCTGGAGTATTTTCCCTGAAATAAATGGAGTTTACTGTGAAATGTATATCTGAAGCAGAACTGAATTGTAGGCATGATTTGGTTCACATCAGAGCTGGCTCAAAGCCATCAGCAAAGCTTCTCATTTTACTCAGCAGTTCCCAACAAAAACCTGTCCTCACTGCTTTGAGCCAAGAGGAAAGGCAGGTCAGATTAACACCAAACAATCACCAGGGTTCTGGGATGTAAGGTCTGACATCTGGGGGTGGGGGTGCTGACAGGACACACCAAGAAATGCAAAATCCACTGAAAAGGAAAGAACAGGAAGGTGATTCACTCCCCCCATTATCTGCTCTGAGAATCTGTATAAATACCTCTTTCTCCTCGGGGCAGTAAAGAGGACCTGTAGGATGCAGAACAGCTTTCTGTGCGTAATAAAATAGCTCAGATATATTCTTCAGGTTTTTGGCTGAACACTGAAAGAGAAATCCTCACACTGATTAGTTAAGTTCCTTGGCTATTTGTTGAATTCTTCTGAAATTTAAGCATCATTGTTTTTAAAGACTGAGCCCCCTCTTATGGGTACAGGGCTGGTTTGGAAAAGAGACATCCAGCTCCTGTACCTGGCCAGGAATTAGTCACCGAGGTTTCACTACAATTTGCTGTCATACCAAGAACAGAACTCAAAAAGCTGTCTGCTTTGGAAAAAAAAAGAGAGGCATATCCACACATATTAAACCAATTTTTAACCCTATGCAGACATGTGTTTGGCTTTATATTAATTAAAGGCAGAGATGTGAGGAGGCTCCAAATATTAGAAGAATTTGACAGTAACATTTGATTATACAATAGTGTAATCTTCCCTAAAGAAAAATGACATATAAACTGACTATTATAATTAAAGTATATAATCCCTTTTTCTATTATACATGCTTGGCAAGAATGTGTTTTTTGTTTCTTGTTCTAGCTTGAGAAAGTCTTGCATACCTCTACACACGTTTCTATCTCTGTATATTGATTCATAATGGGAAGGATAGTTTCCATACTGCTATACTCCACTAGATCAGACTTGTTTCCAACTAATATAAGAGGCAACCTAAAACCAAAAAAATATTAAGAGCTTTAAAGACAGATGGATAACAAAATCTATCTTCATTTAGCACTCTATGTCCCACCAGAAGCCATTATATTATTTCCATGATGTAATTAAATACCACTGGAAGCAACAGGCAAAGCTAAATGACAGCAGGTTTAAGGAAGGTGGTGTGATACACACTTAGAATAGTACTTGTGGTTGATACAAAAGGCACAGAGTTAAATACAATAGTAACTAATCACACTGTTATTGCATCAGCAGAAACACTGTGTAGCCACAGGTAGTTACACCAGAACAAAGAGAAACACACCTGGTAAGAGCTGCCCGTGAAATTCACAATACCTAACATTGCCGCCACATGTAACAGACCTACATACTTGAAATCTCTTGTTGCTTAGACTTCTTACATAAACTTTAAATTTAGAATTTGCTTTTCTTAAACGATTAACATCCTCAACACTGTTCACTGCCACCCATCGCCGTGCAGCCTAATTCACACTTCTCATCTCTACTTAAGCACCTGCTATCTTTGTCTGTCCTTTCATTGATGAGAGGAATCCAGCGACTTGTTACCTAAAGGGGGATTAAAAACAAACATGAAAACACACATTTGCAAATCTAATGTGACTGAACCGTGCACAAGTTCCACTACAACTGCTTCTTTCCCAAGAAGGCACATGTTCACCCACAAAGGAGGAAACAAATTAAAACTGGAGTTGATTAATGAGCAACTTTCTCAGATGAGTGAAATGACTGAAAACACAGATGTTGAAATGGACCAGGAGCAATAAAACATCTGTACATTCTCTTTATAACTTGATCTCATACTGCATCTCAAGCATTTTAAGTGTCTAATATAGATTTCAGCTTGACATCAACTAGCAGTGCACAAGTTACCTCTAAGGCAATAATGGGATGAAATATGGTACTGTACCTTATCAATAGAATTCTTGTTGTTAACAGCATATACTATACAAATCACATTTGCCTAAAATGAGAAGAAAGGAAAGGCATGGAATTCCACTGCTGAGAGTCTCTGGGGCAACAGACACAATTAAGATCCACACATAACATAAGAAGAAGAACAGTTCCATCATTAGTCAAGCACTCTCTCCCTGCCTTGTTTAAGCCCTCTGCAGCCTCAACAACAGCTTAAAACAAACAATTTATGTGTTGAGAAGTGCCAAAAAGCCTGTCTTACAGTGTAACATTCCCAGCCTGTGCCTGCAGAGCCCCATGCTACCAGGAAATCTAAACTGAAGCCACAAGCCCCAAACTGGATCCAGGAATGGAACACAACACCACGACAGACTGTGCAGAACATGTGCAAAGGTGCTCAGAAAGAACTGAGAACAGGGAACAGAAGGAAGGATAAAATTACCAAGAATCCTGTGCTATTCATAAATGCAATAGTGCAGCATAGCAGGAAGAAGCAAAATGGATCTTTCCGGGGTAGGATTATTTCTTTACAAAACTGGCCTGCTGATTAAAAGGTATTTAAGTTCTGTCCTTTCACTTGGAAGGACAAAGCTGAAGCTCAATTCACCAACACAGTGCCAGTACCTGTTTTGCTTAACTAGAGGAAGCTTTACTATAGCACAGGGCACAAAACAAAACAAAAAATGGCAAGCAAGAGAGGTTTTTTTCCTTCCATTCAAACTGAAACCTATCTAATGCAGAGAACTTCAAAGGAAAGATTTCTCCAAAGCTGTTTTCTAGTTAACACTAAAACACACTTACCTGTGATATTTCATGGTAGAGCTGCTCATCACTCTGCTCTGCTTCTGCATTCAATAGAGTAAGTCACTCATTAATACTCTTTTATTAACTCTCATTTTTGCAAACAAAATAATAAAACTTCTGAAACTGAACTGGGCATTTCATAAACTCATAAGGCAGCCTTGTCAAAGCCTTGCTATTTAACGTTTTTCTTATAAAATACTCTCATGAGTGCTTCTGCCAAAACAATAATGAAATTGGGCCACTGACTTGCAAGACCAAACCAGTCTGCTGCACACAAGTTTTTTTGTTGCTGTTTGTAGACAGGTTCTCTCTGGAACAGGTCATAATTTACTTCCCTCTGCATTTATCAGCAGCCCCTCCCTTCTATGATGTCACCTTTGACATCAGAATATGGCATATGTCACTTATATTACAGTGGTGATGATTTTGTTAGTGACATCAAGTTTCTATCAACCTATGAAAAATTTCATCCAATAGAAAGAAAAGCTCACCCCACAGAAATTTAAGGTCAAGTCCAACCAAAAAAAACATGCATTATTTCTTTTTCCAGGTAGGTGAGCATGGCAAGGCCATTTCCTCAGCATGGGGGGAGGGAGGAGCCAGGAAGGTCCCTGTTAACATGGCCTGACTTCCACTGGAAATGGCAGAAAGGTTTTCCCAGCTGTGGATTTATGATGACATCTAAACCTTGACAGTGAACCTATTGTTTATTCACTAAGGAGGTGTGTCCTCACCTGAATAATCCACTATGTGGGTTGGCACTCGTTCAGGGGTCACATCAGCTGGAATGGTGATTTCTTCAGCTCTTGGGGGGACCTTGGGTTGCAAAGAAACAGCAAGGAAGAGCCTTTAAAGATAATCTAGTTGGTGAAAAAAAGTCATGTACTACAATACACCTGCCAATTAGTCAGCTTTAAATAAACCAAATTCTTAGTTATTCAAATACTTTTGTTTTTTATTTGGCTTTTCTTTAATGTACTAGAAGTCAGCTTACTAAGGAACTTTCTGAATGCTTTGCAAGAAAGCAGTGCTGTTAAGGGATACATAGAGTGATTGCTTCTATAAAACTCAAATCCACTCCATCCAAGACCTAAACAAACATGACAGACAAAATACAAGTCTCAATTTCTACACAGCCATAACCTGACAGCTTCCTTGCTGCTCACAGTGCTAAACATTAAGCTCAGAAAAGCCTGCAAAGCAAACAGGGTATTAATAAAAAGCATGTTCTGCAAAATGCTGTAAACCAGCTCTGATTGCCATTTTTTCCCAGAGAACACTAATCCATTTTCAGGAACAATCAACTTAAACCTAATTTTAATGAAAACCTCCTGCACAGTTATTTATTGCCTTTCACCTGTTGACACTGTACTTTCATGATACTGTTTTTTTACTAAAGAAAGGGAAAAAGAAAAGCCAATCATCAGAAGAATGGCTCTTTGTAGAGCTTCAGGCTCTGCTCATATCTCCCTCAAGAATGATTTCTGCTAACAGCCTGTGTATATATATCAAATACACTGTATATTGAACACTATTTCCAAGTGTCACACCCCTCACAAGGCTCTGTTCTGCATGACTGGCCTGCAGGAATTGTGCAGGTCTCTTCTCTAGGAGGCAGCATTTCTATAAAAGTTATCCTGTAATTTCAGGCAGATTTTGTGTTATATAGCAGTGATGCTTTCTCTCTCCATGTGAACTGAAATAAATATCCCAGGTTATACTGCAGGAAGGAGCTGAGAAGAGAGGACAATAATTCACTAAACACACCAACAAAGCAGCTGCCAAAGGAATGGGTCCCTGAGCAGTTTAAGAACCTCCTTTTTTACCTGCAAGGCTGGGAACTAAATTCAGTGATGTTAACAACATCCAGTTATGTTAACAGCCTAATCCTGACTCCTGCACTGTGGTAACCTACTGATTTGCATTAAACACAGCACAGAGCAGATTCAAAGAGCAGCACATGATGTCTATTTTAAGACCTGTGATCAGAAGAAATAAACATTCATGTTTATATGTAAAAGCTTAACTATTTGCAGCAGCTGCTGTTCTTTTTGTGGTATAAAGAAAACTATGTGCTGCTTTTTTAAAAGAATAATATATAGAATTAGCTTTTTTTGTTTTGGAAGGAAGCTGGAAGAGTTTTTGGCATTTTTTACTTCAAGAGAGTCAGTAAAACATTCTTCAAAGGCAGAAGTAAAGGCAATGTCTTGGTAATGCCTAAGGATAAGTTATACAATGGCACTTTTTAATTCCTCATTCTCAATCATTTTGCAATCTACTGGCTCTTTAAATACAATACCCCCAAAAATTGAGGGTCTGGCCTCTTTCAGCAGCTTCCCATTTATGGGTCTTTCATGTTGAAATGTGTTGCCAGTTATGACCAGTTTCAGCTGCTTAAAAAACCTAACACTGATGACATATGAAACAATTAGTTTCATTAACCATGTGAAAAACAAGAAAGGAACTTATATAAAATTTTAATTTCTAGTCTTCTATATTAAAGCCTACATCTCTCTTCCTGAAGTAGTAATTGCAGTTTTAAACTTTATTTCTTTTCTAAGCCTTACTTTAAAGCAGAGCTGATTACATTACTCTCTGAAAGAACGTATACAACAGCATAGAAATAAAACTTGGAAAACAAATAAGAATGCTCTACCTCTTCCGGAAATTCTTCACTGACAAGAGACATAATTAGTGATGTCTTCCCCACTCTGGCTGCAAAAGCATTAAAAACAGAGATTAGATAATTTGTTTTGTTACACTCAGTAGTTGTATCTCATCTTAAAATGGGAAGATTTTAAAAACACTTTCCAACTGACCACATTAGAAGCTTTTTATCTGTGAGTGACAGCCATGCTGTCAGAACTCTGTTACTGTAAAACTGTAGGATCCACCTCACACTTCTGCATTTCATCCAGGAGGGAATCCAATTCTGCTCTTATCCTAAAGAATTAGCAGGTTTTAACCTCAACACAGAAGGTGTAACCAAACAAATAATCAAAACAAACTAGAAATGCTTCAGTGCAACTTCAGACACAGAAACAAAGAAGACACATAGAAAATAATTTAGAAATCAGCTATTTGGAATTAGTTATTCTTGATATGATGATTGTGCTTCAATCCTAAACTACCAAGGATGAGAACTGGCCAAGAACACATAGCTCTACAATCAATGGACAAAGTCTCCAACAGTTGAAGTATTTTGGAAGTGCAAGAGCATAATCTCCTTGATACAATGAGCTGTCCCCCCCAAAAAAAAGTGAAAAAAACCCCAAAAACCCAAACCACCAACCCTTCTAGAGTCACAGCTTTTTTCATCCAAGATGATCATCTCTGCTTCAATACCCAACTTGATTCAATCCAATAAATGACTTGTTTTACCTGCAAAGTTCACACTTCTGGTATAACAGTTGAACTGCTTGGGTTTGAGAAGCTTTAATGTGACCACCTAAAAGGAAGGGTTGGTAACTTCTCAGGGCTCCCCTACCTGTAAAACCCTTCAGCTGTGAATCACCTATTCCTATGGAAGCCATGAAAGACTATTACTGCTTTATTTGGTTTTGAGACACTTCTTTAAAAATAACATGTTCAGCTTCAAATATTATCTGGGATTGGGTATTTCTGACAGCTCTCAATTCAAGGAAAAACTTGTTTAATCCTGGCTGTAGCAGCATCTCTGCCAGCAGGATGTGTTACCAACCCAGGCACTGCTCAGCATCAGTCTGAGCCTGTGTCACTGTTCCTACCAAAACCAACAGAAATGTCACCAAGGCACTGAAAGACACAAATTGTTTGGCTGATATCACAGCATTTACTCTTCTCTGTGTAACTGTATATAATTCTGAATATGAAAGAAGAGGTGAAATTGTACAACTGGTTGATTCTGTGCAAGAAATGGCATTACTGAACTGATGACCTAATCCGAGTCCACTCAACTTATCAAAGGCTATTTCTGGTATAGTAACAAAGGGCCTTCTGACCTCCAAAAATAAAACCTTCTCTTTCTCATGCTAAGTTAAAGAGCAGTTGTTACAAAATCATGAAAAGCAAAGAAAAGTTATTCTGGGGAGGAAGATTTCTGTTTTCCTCAGGGAGAACTGCTGTAAACTTCTGTTCACAGTGGCACTACCTGGGGAAGAGCAAGTTGCAGGTTTCCTGCCAGCAGTGTGGTTGTGTTTGCATCCAAGAGATTCCTGTGAGCTAAAATCCTAACTTACACTGCCAGGTGTCCTCCTACATCAACTACATCTTAAAATTCATCCTGACAGAATCAAGAGAGTTCCAAAAGCTCTCTTATTTCCATAGGAAAAAAGGTAAGTACTTCCCCGACAGGCAAGTAAAGTTATCAGACAATTAGTGAGAACAGTGGTGTGCATTTTGCACCTGATCGAGGCAGTTCTAACTTAAAACAGTGGCCAAGCACACTGGCTTTGCAGATATAGAAATTCGCTCCATATGACTCAAAACAGATTATGTGCTGCTGGTCAGTAAACGCTCAGTATTTATAAGCTCTCAATACACTTCCCGGTGTCCCAGAGTTTTGTGGAAACCCATAGGTTCAAGTGCAGAGATTTGGTTTATTTTGTTTGAATCTAGGTCAACCCTCTGTGTGTCCCAGTCTGTTTACAGTCTTAGAAATAACAGCCCAAACAGTACCAGCTGACTGGGATACAGGAAACCCAGCACCTTGTGATAATGAACTCGGTTTTTTCCTCATATAGAAATCTTTTAGATCATGCTGCATAAAATAACACACTGAACATATTCTGAACACTACTGGCTATTAAAAAGGGATGTTTGCACCCCGGATACAGGGACTAAAACAACACCAAACCTGAACTGCAGACCAGAGGGGATGAAACAGGCTGAGCTTTGGAACACGCTTACAATAATAGTTCTCCACAAATTTCAGATCCTGAACCTTATGGTCTGCTGTTCCCACCTAACAAGTTTTAGATGGTCTGGACTAACTTGTGGTTTCAGACTAACAAATATACACGAGAAAAGTACACAAAGTACAAAGCACTGACACTATAACTGACAAGTTTTACTGATTTGTAAAACAAATTCCTCCCTTCTGTTTGCTACAAGTCCAACCAAAATCCAGTATAGAGATGCTCACAATCTTTGATGTGTGCCATGTACCATACATTGCTACATTTAAATTTATATTTGAAATTCCCATTTGGACACACTTGCCAAAACAAAGCACCTGTTACACCCGTGCTGAAACCACTGCACTGAGCCAGATTGGCATCCAGGTAAAGGAGGTAAATTAGGCACATATCCTAAAGAGAATTAAACTGTGTATTCAAATGCAGAAACACATTCCTAAACAGAGTCATGCAAAGCTAACCAAGTGCAGTCTTAGTGAGTGAGCACTTTCTGCACAGTGACAGCGCCCTGAAGATTCCTCCCTGGAGAAGCCACAGAGAACCTTTCCAGGCAGCACAGGCAGAGCCAACCTGCACTAGGAAACAGCTGCATAAACTATAAATATATATGGGGCATTCAGTCCTCGGGAAAGCTTTGTTAGCAGCACCACATTCTCAGTATAATCAGCCAATTTTACTAATAACACTTGCTAATTACTCTGTATTCTTTCCCCTCGAGGAACTCCAGCTCAGAGCAGAACCTCCTGGCTGCCGAGCAGGGGTGAGCAGCCGTGCCCCTGCGAGCCTCGCCGGCCATTCGGGCACCTCAGTGCGAGCCAAGGGACACGATTTTGGGAGCCCACGAGGGAACCCGGCCCCACCGCACCTCTGGTGTGCACACGAGAGCGTGCTGCTCACCAAGGTCACACAGGGAGGGAATGGCAGGGAAAGGGGAAAGGCAGGGAGGGGGGAAAAGCAGGGAATGGGGAAAGGCAGGGAAAGGGGAAAGGCAGGGAAAGGGGACGGCAGGGAATGGGAAAGGCAGGGAAAGGGGACGGCAGGGAATGGGAAAGGCAAGGAAGGGGGATGTCAGGGAATAGGAAAGGCAGGGAAAGGGGATGGGAATGACAGGGAAAGGGGATGCGGGCTCCCTGGGCACAAACCCACAACACCCGGCCTGCAGCCACCGGCTTGGAGCACATCAGGCCACGAGCCCCGAAGGCAGTAAAGAGGGGAAATGCAAGGTTGGTTTTCGTAAGGGGGGAAAAAAATAAAGGGGGAATAAAGGGGGAGAGGGGAAAGGAGGAAAAAAGGAGAAAAAAGGGAAAAAAAGTGTGTGTGTGAGGAGAGAAAAAAAATGATCCAAAACTTTGAACAGGCCGAATTGTCGCCAAAGGGCGGCGAGGCCTCTCCTGCCCGCGGTGTGTCCCGCCCGGGGATGCCCGAGCAGCACCGCCCTCAGCGCGGGGAGCCCGAGCCGGGCCCGGGCCCCCCCGGCCCGCAGCGCCGAGCCCCGCCGCCCCGAGCCGTGCCGCCCCCGCAGCCTGCCCGCGCACTCACGCTCTCCCACCAGCAGGATCCGCACGTCCTTCTTCATGTCCGCGGTGTGTGTGCGCGCTGCCCGCGGGCCGGGCCGGGCCGCTCCTCGGCCTGCGGCTGCCCCGGCGCCCTCACGGAGCGCCCTCACGGAGCGCCCGCCGCGCCCGCGCTACGGCGGCTCGAGAGGGACCGGCCGCGCCGGCCGCGGCTGCGCGGGGAGGGACGGGCGGGGGCGGGGGGGGAGGCTGGTTATCCCCGGCAGGGCTCTGTGGGGTCTGGGGGCTGGTTATCCCTGGTTTGGGTTCTGGTTATCACTGGTTTGGGTTCTGGTTATCCCCAGCCCAGCTGTGTGGAGTCTGGGTGCTGGTTATCCCTGGTTTGGGTGCTGGTTATCCCCGGCAGGGCTGTGTGGGCTCTGAGTGGTCTCTGGGTGCTGGGCTTGAGTGCTGGTTATCTCTGGCAGGGCTGTGTGGGGCCTGAGGGCTGGTTTGGGTGCTGGCTATCCCCAGTTTGGGTGCTGGTTCTCCCCCAGCAGCACTGCCTGGGCCAGTCTGTGTGGGCTCTGGGTGCTGGTTTGGGGGCTGGTTATCCCCTGTTTGGGTGCTGGCTATCCCTGGCCCCAGCTGTGTGGGCTCTGGGTGGGCTCCTTGTGCTGGTTCTGCTGCCCCAGCTCGGTGCCCTGAAGATGTGGGTCCCCCGAGCTTGTGAGGGACAGCCCAGCGCCTCAGGAATCACAGAATTACAGGATTCATTAGTTGGTGAAGACTCTGGGATCATTGAGTCCATGGCCCAGCAACATGTCCAGTCTGCCCTTGGAAACCTCCAGGGACTGGGACTCCCTCACCCACCTGGGCAGCCCCTTGTGATGTCTAATCAGCCTTCCTGTGAAGAAATTCTTCTTAATGTCACACATGGCACTGCCATCCAAGCTGTGTGTGTCATGTGTTATTATGTGTGTTATCACATGTGTTATTATGTGTGTTACATGTGTTATTATGTGTGTTGTTGGGATCCAAACCACAGCACAACTTGCCCATGGGAAATCAGAGATGCCCAGTGAGTTCATGCTGTCACTGCTGTTTGTTCCAGATGGCCCAGGAAAAGGACATCTCAATCCTAAGGAGGCAGTGGTGTGAGTGACACCAGGAGAGCTCCCCAGCCTTGGAGATGCTGATAGAAACACCCCTGGGATCTTACCAATCAGCATTTTGCCCAAAATCTCTCAGGGACAGTGCAGAGGAACCCCAAAGATGAACAGCAGTTCTGTCAGTGACTTTAAAAGCCATGGGGCTCTATTCCACTGAATGAGATTGATTCACATTAGACTTGTTTTGTTCACTCTGGAAAGCTACCATCTCCCTAAAAAAGCTTTTGCTTCTTAAGAATGCTGTTTTCAGTTTGCCTGCATGAAGCAGTGCTCCTCCCAGAAATCCAGCTGTCAGTATGTTCTCCAGGACCCCACAGAGGCAACTGAGAACCCCTTATTTTGTCTCAGGCTCCCTGACAAGAAAAGACAGTCTTCTCCATGACACAATCCTGTTTGCTGGCCCTTTAAAAGAGCAATGAAATGACCACATGATTTATTAGGTAGTGTAGACACATCTGAACATCTGCCTCCACAGCTCTTCCCATGGTCACACTTATCCCCAACCTCAGAGCTTCCTTGGTGCATTCCTTCCTAGGAATATCCTGGGACTACTTAAAGCTGCTTCAGAAATCCACCTGACTCCCACAGGGGTGGGTCCTGCCTTCAGCAGACACTGGAACTGCTTTAATGAAGTGTGGCTAGACCAGAGCATGGCATGAAGAGAAGCAGAGCACCCACCAGCCAGTTGCTGATTCCCAGGAAATCCAGGGTGGATAAGCAATCCTTGGTAAATTCCTCTGCTAAACACTGAAGCTTTTATAGAAACTCTGCAGTCATTGGCAAACCTGTCCCTCTTCTGCTCAGGCTTTATCTCTTGTTCAGGTGACTTAAAGTCAAGGATCCATTTCTTTCTAGACTGTACAGCCAGAAAGCTGGGTAGAAAGGATGGGAGGTGCTGAGCTCAAAGGTGTGCAGAAGCATTTCCCTGTCAGTGATGGAGTAGAATGACACAGTCTGCTTTTGCAGCTCCAGGAAAACTCCAACCCTCAGTGGTTTATCCTTGTGTAACACTATTTCTTGATCCTTATGCCATGCTGACAGCTGCTTTTTGGAACCCAGCCATTCCACACACCAGGAATGCTCTGTTCTTCCTAATTTGTCCCTTTTCCCGATCACTTCATGAGCGACTCCAACAGCCCATCCATCGCTGTCCTTGGTAATCACTTCCCAGTAGTGGCAGCCAGTAGAGAAGCTCTGGGAACACATCACTTGGCTGATGCAGAACCTTCTGGGAGATGGTTCATACCAGGTGGGGTGGCTGGAAACCACCACTCTCCTGTTCTGGGCTGTGAGTGCCAAGCGCTCGTGTACTCTTGTGTGGTCAAAAGTCACATCCTCTGCCCCTAGAAGGGAGAAAGGAAAACCTTCTCACCTGCAGGCAACAAGAACAGGTCACATCATGTACATCCCTGCTCCAGAACAGAACTGAAACCCTATGATCACACAATAAACCTGAAAGTTCAGTCCTGAGATCAGCAAGAATCCTCAGCCAAACTGTATCCTGGGCACACTGAGGCATTTAACAGGCACAACTGTGTAAACATCCACAACACACTCATGCACTCCAGTGGGAATGAAGGTACCTTGCACCCTTCAGGATGAATCCTCTTCCTAACCACAATCTTTCCAAAAAAATTTACCTTTTTGTCAGTAATAAATGGGATACTCACCTTAATAAAACTTAGTCATCTGTTCACTGGGACACATTCTCACATATTTTATCAGCAAAAACATTTGTTTTCTGGTTTAAGCTACAGCTGTAGTACTGTGTGTTAACTGTAAAAATACTTCTGTCAAAATGGTGCAGAATTCAGATCAAAACTGGAGTCACTGCAGCTTCACAGTGAAGACCAGTGAGGTGCAGTAACTGCCTGTGCACCACCCCAGAGCCTGCAGCCAGCAGCAGCCACCACCCATCTCACACACCTCCAGCAAACAGGGTTCTTATCTCTTTTTTATCTTGTGCATGGGCAGCCAGGTACAGTATTGCATTGTGATTGCATGGCAACTGCATTGTGTTTCTGTGCCTCAGGTAAACAGCCAGGCCTGCTGCCCGTGTCTCCAAGGGCAGTTTTCTTCAGCAGACCCACAGTCCCACAGCCACCTGAATGGTGGTAGGAAGAGTCCTGCTGGCTTGGATACTTACACTGAGAAAACTGGCTTGGAGTCACTGGTTCTGGAATTTCAGCTGCAGGCTCTGGAGATGATGAGCAGACACTTGTCTCCTGATACGAGTCTGAAAGTTGCACTAAATTAAAAAAAAATAAATTAAAAAATGAAGTGTTAAGGCATTTCTTCAAAACGTAAATAGGAAGTATTTATGCTTCTAAAGGAAAACACTCCTTAGATAAACACAGCTACTGGTTAGAAGTACAAACAAAGAACTCCTTTTTTAGATTGTATAAATTATCAAAGGATGTGTAGGCCAAGATTTTTACCCGAAATTAAGAAAACACTTTTTGCTGCTGCCTTAAGTGTGGTCAGAATGGAGCAATCAGAGAAGTGAGGTGGGTAAAGCAGCTGGATCTTTCTGTGCAGACACACCATTTTCTGTCATAAAAGTCTTTATGGTGTTCCTAATATTTTTTTCTGAGTATCACATGTTTATTGTGTTACTTGCACATGCATTTCATAAGCACAAAGTAATTTTTTACTCTATTTGCTACATCCACTCCCTCTAAGAAAAACATTTCAAAATGAGGGAAACTCACCTGGTGGGAATTGCCGAGGGTATTTCTCCAAAAGTAACACTTCCAACTTTCTCTTGAGATCTTCTACAGCACTTTTGACAACATTAAGCTTCTCATCAAGTGTAATTTTATTCATTATTGAAACTGAGCCTTTGCAAGATAAGTTACTCTAATAATGACAAAAGGATCAAAAGAAAGATGTAAGCAACAGGAGTTATTTCATGCAGCAGACCAGATTATATTATAAAGTCTGAGTGGAAAACCAGCAGTGATCTATCTCCAAAAATCTTCTTTGTATCAAGAGTTTCCTTTACAGGATAGTTACATGAGAGAACCAACCTGAAATCTTACAGAAAATAGGGAAGGATGGTTTATTGCTGTTCAAAAATAAAAAGATTTTTTTTCCCTAAGAAAACCAAGAATGGGAATAATTTTTTCTTATATATATATGCCATCAGACACAAATAGTTGCTCCAGGTGAATTCCAATGTGGGCACCTGTGTCCTGGAAGTCCACCTGTGGCACCACCACACCCAGTGAGCCCCACTCCAAATTCCTGCTGGTTGGCTTGCATCACTGGCACTGTTGTTTTCAACACCAAAGAGGGCTCTGCAGAACCTGAAGTGCTTTAACTGCCTCTTTTGAGGGCCCTTGATGTGTTTTCCCCAAGAAAGTTGTTACAAAACACTGAATAACTGAGTTCTTTAACTTGCACACTTAGGTGTATATACGAATTTTGGAAAATAGAAAGGTCATGGAGAATCTTAACTTTAGATGTGACTGAGGAGTGGATTTAAGCAATGTAGTCTCCACTTCACTCCAGCTCCCTGATGGCCTTGAAACAAACCCAGTTCAGAACTTCAGAACTGCATCCCCAGCCTGTGCCTGTTTTAGTACTTATTTTTTCCTGTGAATTTCTCACTCCAAACTCCCCCTGTAACAGGAATATCCATAGACTGGTATCATTGTCTCTAGTGAGGGTAGTGCAGTGGGGACCTCAAAGTGCTCTGTACATAGTCAGCTATCCAAGACATTGAGCTTGAGAGTTTCTATTCATATTCTGCCACTTAATTTCATCACTTACAGTTTGGGCTTTGATGTCTGTGAGCTGATGAATAGTCTCTTCAATCTTCTGTTGAGCAGCTTTTTGCTCTTGTTCAATGAACATCAGTGTGTTTGTCTCTTGCCTTTCAACATACTCCTTCATGCAACAGAAATTGTGAGTAATCTGGCTTTTGATCTGAGACGTATATTCCTGAAAGGCAGAAAACATGGAGTTCATTGTGTGGTTAGGAAAGATGTGTGGAATATGAGAATCTACTGCCCCATTTAATGTGCTCTTTGACTGGCTCCTGCAGACCAGAAAACTTTATTTAAAGGAGTAAAATATCTTTGATGCTATTACTGCATTACTTGCAAAGAGATTTTGGGCATGTTGAGGATCTTGACTATTTTATGGCCAGCAGACTGTCCTTGACAACTCAGAAAGATCAATATTCCCTCTTTATGACTTGTAATTTGCATCTAAGAGTACCAGAAACATTCAGGCTACTTCTGGGATAAGCAGAAGAAGGCAACAATGCACAGCTCCAGAGGCTTGTGTGTCAGCCAAGAGAGGAGTGCAGCTGATGGCACAGGTAATTCTGATCAATAAAAACAGATTTGTGACAGAAAAGAGGGAATCACAAAGGCAGATTCCTGCTCTAGGCTGGAAGGCTGCCCTGGAGTCAGTCCCATCTCCAGCCCAGAGCAGTGGAAACAGAAGGTAACTGCAGGTGGTGGATGCACAGCATGTACCTTGGTTTTATTGAGGTCCTTCCTCAACAGGTGGATGGTCTCTGCAGTTATTTCTTGCTGCTTGGAGCTTTCCCATATCTCTTCCTCCTTTAAAGTGACACATTGGATCATTTATCTATGCAACCCTCAAAGAAAGCACCACTAGGTTAAGCAGCAGGATAATAAACATCCCTACATCACTGACATTGGAGAAGCACTGGACTGCTTGAGGAGGGGCCTGAAGGCACAATTCTGAGTAGGAATGCTCACAATGAAGCCAACATGCAACACTTACCAATTGCATGTTCCAATACAATTGTGAGCTTCAGTGCTCTGCTTGACTGAAGACGACTTTTTTTTTAGATACATATGTGCTAAAAGACATCCTCACCGCCTCCAGGTTTGGGAGCTCCTTTAAGTGGAGATCCAACAAGGAGCCAGGCCCATTCCGTGCCCTGAAGCCGGGTGGAGCTGCAGCACCGTCTAACAGCGCTGTGTGTCCTTTCGGGAGCCCCCAGTGCACTGCTGATGCAACAACTAACACCCAGCACAGGCACTTCACTGCCGTACAGCAGCTGAACACCCACAGCTGTTAGCTCTTCTAGCTCAGCAGCGCAGCCCTCAGTGTGCCACACACATCAGGGAACCCCAACGCTGTTCCACCTGATCCCATCTGCTCAACACGCGGGATCGCTGTGCTGCTGTGCGAAGGGATGGGGTGGGATGGAGCCCCGGGCTGTCCCGGGAAGGAGTGGGATGGAGCCCCGGGCTGTCCCGGGATGGGGTGGGATGGAGCCCCGGGCTGTCCCGGGATGGGGTGGGATGGAGCTCCAGGCTGTCCCGGGATGGAGCCCAGGGCTATATTGGGGTGCCGTGGGATGGAGCCCCGGGCTATTCCGGGATGGAGCTCAGGGCTATACTGGGGTGCCGTGGGATGGAGCCTCGGGATGTCCCAGGTTTTTGCAGGATGGAGCCTCGGGATGTCCCAGGTTTTTGCGGGATGGAGCCCCGGGCTGTAGGGGGGCTGTAGGGGGATGTAACCCCGGGCTGTACAGGGGAACGTAGGGGGATGCAGTCTCGGCTGTACGGGGAATGCAGGGGATGCAGCCCCGGCTGTAGGGGGGATGTAGGGGATGGAGCCCTGGGCTGTACGGGGGTCGTGGGATGGAGCCCCGCGCTGTCCCGGCCGTACCTCGTCCCGCGGTGTCCGCCCCGCCGGGGTGCGGTCGCTGCAGGCAGCATGCCCGTGGGGCTGTGTCGCAGGCGGCGGGTCCAGCAGCTCCTCGGGCAGCGCGGGCGGCAGCAGGCTGAGCAGCGCCGCCAGCTCCCGGTTGGGCAGCAGGTCGCGCAGCCCGAAGGGTGCCCTGCAGAAGGGGCAGGCGGCGCCGGGCCGGGCCGAGCCGTGCCGGGTGATGCAGCCCCGGCAGAAGCTGTGGCTGCAGTCCCGCAGCCGCACCGGCTCCGACAGCAGCTGCAGGCACAGCGAGCACCGCAGCTCCACCGCGGCCAGCAGCCGCCGCACCTCGATGGTCGCGGCCATGGATCCGCAGTTTCGCTTTCCCCGGTGCCTCCTCCCCCTCTCCCCTCCCCTCCTCTCCTCGGCCCTCTCCCTCCTCTTCTCTCCTCTCCCCCTCCCTCCCTCCTCCCTCTCCTTCTACTCTCCCTCTCCTTCTGCACTCCTTCTCCCTCTCCTTCTCTCCTCTCCTCTCCCACTCTCCCTCTTCACTCCTCACCACCACCCGCGCCCCACCCC
>JAWWEW010000042.1:3915356-3977617 GCA_035583185.1 Anabacerthia variegaticeps
CCTCCCCCCTTCCCCCTCCCCTCTCCTCTCCTTCTTCTCTCCCTCCTCTCCTTCTCCCTTCTCCCTCTCCCCTCCTCCCGGTGCTCAGCCCACTGCCGGTCAGTGCTTCCTCTCCTGCCACTTGTTCCCGGGATTTGGCTCACTGTGGAAATGGACTGTGAGGCAGAGCTCTCCTGAGCCTAGCCTTGACTTTTACTGACTCGCTGAAAAAAAAAAAAAAAAAAGTCCCTGTTATCTGCACGGTTTCGATTTCACCGTGAATTTCCCGATGTTGTAACAGTGAGAGTCGCTGACACGGGCAGTCTGCTGACCCAGATGGGACAGCAAGTGGCCCAGCACAGCCTGGCACAGCACAGCACAGTCCATGGGAGTTCAGGGCAGCATGTCAGCAGGCAAAGCTGCTGCAGATTGCTCAGAGCTGGCTGACAGCTGGCTGAGATGGGCAGAGTGATGATCCAACTCAAACAATTCTCTTGCAATATTGGGGGGGGAGGGGGGAAGAGAAGAATTAATCCAATTCCCGCAAGTATTGGCACTTCCTCATTTCTGCAGAAGAGAACTATTCTGAGTGTCTCAGACTGGCTGGCAATAGTCAGCAAAAGGTGGAAGCTTCACCAGAAACTTGGTCTGGAAGACTTCCTCTTGATTTGCAAAGTAGGGCTGTGTGGAAAGAATTAAATATCTGAATGACTTGCTGCTTGGCAGAACCTGATCTCAGACTTGGTCTTGAGGCATGGAAATACTCAGAGCACTGCACCTGCCAGTCCATCAGTTCCTGCACAGTGGGCACACGTGGCACCTGAGGAGGCACTCGCCCTCCACACTGAGCACTGTGTATTCAGGCAAGTCATTGAAGACGACACTTTCAAAACTAATTTCTGCCTTTCAATGCTCAGACTAATCAAGCTCATTAAGCTTCATCTGTTTTTAGGTGAGACAGATCAGCACATGTTCATCCTGTACTCATGATGTGCTTGCTGGGGCACTGTGTGGGGTTGTGCTTTGGGAAAATTCCATGTTCAGGAGTTGGATTTGCCACTCGTAAAAAGGCCAAGCAGTAGAAAATGCTGAAAGCAGGGAACTGGGAGTATCTGTGTGATTCCATTACAGTGGTTCCATTGCAGTATCCTCCACAACTTCAACTTGACTTGTATTTTATTGTGCCAGGAATGTAGCACTGTAAGACATTCAACCCACTCTTTTGAAAACAACCCTGTCCCTGTGTGGACAGGAGCTGCAGTCAGGTGGGATGGAGCTGCCTGACTCTGCTCCTCCCTGTGGACATCAGCACTGGGAGATGACTCCATCCAAGGCATCAATCCACTCCTTCTGTGTCCTGTCATTATCACATAAAAACACAAACTCTCTCCCTGGTGTGACCAGAGTGATCGCTGGTTTCCTCTTCTTAACATGGACTCCCATGGGCAAGCGAGGTCGTACTTCATATCCCTCATCCCTTCTTCCAATAAAAATCTGGCCCTGTGCAAATTCATCCTGGGAAGAAGGAAGCAGAAGACAGTCATTAAACAGTGGACAGCACAGCTCCAGCTCCAGCAGACACTGCTCTGTCCTTTGACATGGAGCAGGATCTGGGCATGCACGGAGGGGACACTGATTTGGTGCCACGAGCAGGAAACACAACAGAGGTTGTTGTTTTGCAGTCATGGGCACTCTCAAAAGCAGGCAGGGACCCACCCTTACAGAGCTGGTTGGTGGGCATTCAGAAGGAGCAGGGAAGGATATTCCCATGGCCAGAGCAGTGATAGAAAGCAGGATATTGAGGCTGGAATATTGCTCATCTTGCCCAAAGTCACAGGCACAGTGGCACTAGGGCTGTGAGAGAGTGAGTATCAATGCTACAAGCAGTAGCAGCTTCTTTTAAAACACTCCTATCTTCCTCACAACCACTGTACATGCCAGAGCCCCCAGCCAGCTCAGGGGCATACACTGACAAGGGAGATGGGCTCTCGAAGCCAAGCCTGCCCCAGTCTTGCACAGCCACTGCAAGAGCTGGATGGGACCAGACCCCTCCTGCCCACCCCCTTCCCAAAGGGGCTGCACAACAGCAAAGAACACTGCCCTTACCAGTCGATCTTTAAAGTACATCAGGGTCCTCTCTTGAGAATCCAGGCTGAACCAGCGTTCCCTAAAGGCCTCCTTGTGCTGCAAGGACACGGGACAAGTTCTTTGAAGAACTGGGACAAACCCCAGCACATTCAGTCTCAGCACTGCACCACTGAACTTTACCAAGGCACTTTGGCTCATGGTTCACTCAGAGGAGAGCAAGGCAAGAAGTGGCCATGCTCAAACAAAACCTCAGACCTTAATCTCCTCCTTCAGCAGTGCCCAAAGCCTCGCTCTCCTGTTCCAAGGAGTACTGGCCCAAACACTTTCCCACAATAAACCAAACTATTGACTCCAGAGTGGAGAAATTTTCCCAATGCCACTTTCCTGCTCTAAGCAGATATGACTTATGTGCTGCTAACTGTAAGTGAAACAGAGAAGTAGAGGGGTCAGCATGTGATATTCTGCTCTAGCAGTAGCTGCACTTGGCAGATACAGCAATCCAGGCAGTGTTGTGTAACAGCACTTTGCATGTCCACTGTGAGCTAATCCATCTTGTTTACTCTTCCAGGATTCTTCTTCCCCATCTTACTCTCCACACAAAACAAAAAGTGATCCCAAAGAACAAAATAGGCTTGAATACATGTCTTTTATGGACCCAGGAAGCAGTCACTGAGCAAGCCCTTTACTGATCAATGTGATAGAATGACCAAATACCCTCCTGCTTGTGTACTGCCAAGTATGCACTTACTTTTGGTCCTGTTTTCTCCATACATCCTTCTTTGACAAAATTTCTTGTGATCCTGGGTATGAGCTAGGAGAACACAAACATAAAATGATCTGTGTCTGTCCCTGCCAAAACCAGGACAGTATGTCTCATTCAAGACTGCTTTTCTGCTCTGTTTCTCTCTAAGTTAATCACCATCAATTGTGGCTTTTGGGGACTGGGCTTTTTTTGGCTGCTCAATAAAGGGAAGTCTGAAGTAAGAAGGAACACAACATTTTTGAAAGGTTGACCTTTGTAAGGATCCCATGGAGACTTTTAGGCCTTAAATGTTGACTTAGTTTTTGCATATTATCCACTGTGGCCTTTCCTTCTACTCTTCTGTCCATTCCCAAGACCCAAGTGCTGCTCTTTGAGAACCTGACTCTGGCAGAAGAAGTGAGAAAATGTTTTCCCATCCTGTGTTTGCCCAGACTGCTTCAAGCCGCGCTCAGTTCTCACCTCATGTTCAGGGACATCTGGGAAGGTTGTTTTGAGGTAATGGTAACGTGCTGCCCGAATGGCATTGAACCAGTCAACAATCTCCTGGGGAAAACAGCAAAACCAAACAGAGAGACAAGAACAACAACCAGAGTAAGAGCACTGCCTCTCCAAAATGCCTTTCCCCTTCCTTGTGACCTCTTTGCCAAGATGTACTTTCTCCCCAGAGGGCTGAGAGAGTCAGTGACTTGTCCCAGACACCTGAAAACCACTGACCCTTCAAAATAATTTAAAAACGTCCCCCCCGGAGGGCCTAGACTTTCTCAGCATGGACAGTCACCCAAGTCTGTGCACATAGGCTTTTTCAGTGGACTCAGTTAGGGGCTGTTTAAAAACTTTTGCACCTGGAAAGAGATGAGAGCTCTGTCCAGGAAAGAAATAGAAACCTAACAAAACCTGTAGACATCTTAAAATTATCACTGTTAGCTTGGTAATAACACAGAACAATATCTTCTATGAGTCAAGAAGGCTTCCAAGAATATAACCACAGAATTGTACAAAACCAGGAGGCAGCTACCTTACAGAGATTTACATCTGTGTACCACTGAAGCCTTAAGTCTTTTCAGGGTGTGAAGTTGAATATATGCCCCAAGAGAAGAGGAGCAAAATACTACAGTTATTGTTGTCAAACTCTGCCATTTTCTGTCTTCTGCAAGTCTTAGTGACTTCGAATAAAACCAGATCCTGCAGAAACAGGGTATCTCTTCCAAAACACACATTCAATATCTCAGCATCTTGCTTATTCCAAAATCTCCATGATAGTCACCTTTCCACTTTCGTGATAGACAAAAAGGTTCCTCGTTTGCCCATCTGTGTTGTATGTGATCTGCAGCCCATGTGCATGTCCTATTTTCAATTCCTGGAACATTGCATTCAGGCTCTCCATGCTGATCACAGCTTTGGGACTTCTGGACTGTGGAATGAAAAGTGTCACTGCATTAAAGTGCTCACAGGGAAGGCAGTGCAGGACCCTAAAATACCTGAATATTGGATATACCTGAATATTGGATATACCTGAATATTTGATATACCTGAAACATAAAGCCTTAATTAGACACAACATAAAATCGCTTATGGAGAGTGATTCCCTTTCCTTGACAAATGCTGGGTCACTATTTGAGGGATGTGTCTGCATTGCAAGGGATGGGGCTGTCTCCAGCCTTGTAGTTGGAGAACAATTTGCTCCAGTCTCCTGCAGAAGGGAGACATGTTGAGGATGATGCTGCAGGAGTTGGTGAGAGAATATTTTGGTATTATGAGAGCTTCTAAGAGACCTCATTTTTGTCTTGCTGTTCAACTGCCAGTATCCATTTCCTTTGCTCACTAAGCCAGAGGAAGCTGCAGGGTTGAGATAAGGGAGGAAAGGGCTCAGTCCAAAAGATATGTTAACGGGGAAACATTTGGACTCCTACAAGCACAGGCTGTCCTGGCTGCAAAACTGGAGACAAAGTTATTTATGCTAGTTTTTGCCTGTAAAGAGCAGGGTCTGAGGGTGGATGTTGACCTGCTACCCATGACCGGCTCTGGCTGAGGAACTCACATCTTTGCCATAGTACTTCATGACCCCTTCCCTTGCTGACAGGAGAAACTGCCTCTTGTGGAACTGTCTGCGTCCCGGCCCAAGCTTCCAGAGCAATCCTTCACGGCTCCCTGCAGGGCAGACCAAGATCAATGTCAGAGAAGGGGGGCACAAGAGCAGAACTCTTTAGCTAAAGGTGATGTGGCACAGTTTCAAGTCTCTTCTCCATCTGGGAGCTTTCACCTCATATGAAAAAGTCAGTGGAGAACTTGAGAACTCTAAGATCTGAATATACCTTGCACTTAGGTCTAAGTGCCTCTTCTTAGGAGCCTCTTCTCTGAGTCAGGCTTAAAGCAATGACTGCACATCCAGCAGTTCAAATGTGACAAGCCAACCTTAAAGATGTTCTAAGTTGTGACCAGAACACTGTGCTGCTGGCCTTAAGGCTGACACCTTCTCCCTGCCAATCCTTTTACCTGCAGTACAAGGATCTTGGCAGACTCGGGTGGCAACAAATTCCTCACGCTCATATTTAGCTCTAATCCATTGCTCTCTTAAAACCCTGAAAGAGGAAAACATGGATAAAGCTGATCTGCCTCTATTTTCACCAGCCAGCCAGAGAGACCTACAGAGGGAAGCAGTAGTTAACAGCTGTGAATGTCTGCAGCAGTGAATACACCACCAACTTACAAGGAGTCACTGCAGTGGGGGATGTAATAGTAGGGAGGGACATTGGCCTCATATTTAGCTTTGGCACAGAGGTTCCCATGACTCTTCATAAACTGAAATACAAAAGAAGTTACAATCAGGTGTGCAACTACAAATCAATACCATGTGAGGAACTTGTATCAAAGAGAACACTGTGCTTTCTGCTGAGTAACTCAGAGTGTCTCTAGATATGTTGACAAAATCCCCTTTTGCACTAGAGTTTGCAAAGTTTAGGTGGCTGAGCCTTTTTCAGCATTTACAGTTCTGAACCAAATGGGAAGGAATACAATACTGTGGTTGTTGATTAAAAGAACAAAAGAAAATTAGGAGAAAATTTACTTCTGATCTCCCTGTTCCTTCATCTTCTCCCAGACATTAACTAAGATTATCTTATTTACACAATGCAACTGAACTATGAGAGGCTGAACCGATATTTAAGAAGGGTATATTGCTTTCTAAGTAGAACACACTACCTGGAAATACCTGTGGGTTTCTCAACCACAGTGAGAAGTTACTGTGTGTATAAAAATATACAACACAGACTGCTAGAAACACCATCACTAGTCAGTGTAATTTGATTGAGGAGGTCATAAAAACCCCCTAACGTTACCCATGAAGTTAACCTGGCTCTGAGTGGCTTTGTTCCTTTGCCCATGGTGGATGGCATAAGGAATGACAAGGTAGAGGTTATGATGAAATGTGGAGAAAAGCAAGGGAATGACTGCTGTTTCCTCTGTACCTCAATAAGGTCGTTCTCCCAGAAGTCAAGGCGGAGGGATTTGACTCTGGTGATTCCAGGAAGGTTGCGGTGGATTCCAGAGCAATGCAGGCAAATGAATATTCCAAGTTTGTAAGAAGCCCACGCTGGATCTAGATACAAACACAAAGAATGAACTAACACATGGGAAAAGGCACAGCCTCTGGCAAGGGTGAAAAAGCACATCTGATGCACAGCCCAGACTTCCCATGTAATAAATACATCAAATCCCACCCCACTGTTTATGGCTGGCACTTCACTGTGATCAGAGGAACAGCACCTGCTTTCCCCAGTGAACTATGTGCATTTGCAGGTTGTTTCACTGACTGTTTGCTCAAAAATTAATGCGACTGTGCAGGCAGGTGAGCAGTGATGGAAAAGCCCAGCTCATTACATGAAATGCTGCTGTTGCTGGAGTAACAATGCAAGGATGTTGTGGGCAGGGAGCACCACTGAGAGCCCAACCCAGCACAGCCACCTCCAGCAAGGACTTGTGTCCACTGCCCATGGGGGCTCCTGCTCTCACCTCCTGCTGCTGCATCCCTTGGAATGGTCTGACAGGTGCATCGGGTGCTCTGGCAAGCCCCTTGCCTTGGGCTGCACACCCTCCACTCCTCCCCTATCACACTGAGCAGGAGCTCCTTGCCAGCTCCCCCTGACTCACCCCGCTGGTGGCAGCGCAGGGCAGGCTCTCCCACGGCCCCTCGGGGCCTCTCCCTGCCCCGACCCCAGCGCAGGGGCACCCCCCAAGGGAAGGGAGGGGAAAGGAAGGGAAGGGAAGGGAAGGGAAGGCAAGGCAAGGCAAGGCAAGGCAAGGCAAGGCAAGGGGTGCCCCCGGTGGCGCTCAGAGCAGGTCCGGTGCAGTGCCGTACCTGGCCGCCCGCAGTCGGCACAGCGGTCGTTCCCGGTGCCCGCCGCCCTCTGCAGCTCCAGCAGCAGCGTCTTGTTGCGGTCGTGGTCCATCGCCGCCCGGGGCGGGCGCGGAGGCTGCGGGAAAAGAGGAACCGGCCCGGGCGTTACGGGATAGCCCCCTGCCGGCGGCCCGGGCGGGCAGCGACAACCGACCGACCCGGCACCGTCCTGTCCCTGTCCCTGTCTCTATCCCTGTCCCCATCCCAATCCCCATCCCTGTTCCCATCTCCATCCTGTCCCCATCCCCATCCTGTCCCCCTCCCTGCCCTGTCCCCGTCCCTGTCCCAGTCCCTGTCTCCATCCCTGTTCCCATCTCTATCCCTGTTCCCATTCCCATCCTGTCCCCATCCCAATTCCTGTCCCCATCCCTGTCCCTGTCCTGTTCCCATCTCTGTCCCTGTCCTCTCTCCATCCTGCCCCTGTCCCCAGGCCTGTCCTTTCCCCATCCCCATCCCCATCCCCGTCCTGTCCCTGTTCCCATCTCCATCCGGTCCCCATCCCTGTTTCTGTCCTGTCTTGTCCCCGTCCCCATCCCTCTCCCTGTCCTGCCTCCCACAACTATGCTGAACGTTCATTCCTAAGGGTCTCATGTCCAGGAGGGCTCATCCTTGCACCTCACACCTCCAGGTTTGCCTCATTCCCAGCCCAGGTTTGTCCCTAAAACAGTGAATTTGGACAGCTTGCTGGGTGCCTGCCCCAAGCAGGACTGGCCCGGGGCACTCACAGTGCTCACACAGAGCCCGAGGGAGCTGCATGACAGCAAAACCCAGAAAAAAACCCAGAAAAAGCCAGCACAGCTCAGGGCAGGGACATTCCAGGATGTGCCAATCCTATTGAAAATGTTCCTCGTCCACGTTAAAGGCAACGCTAAAGAAGCTGTGACTTAAGAGAAACTGGATATTCAGACAAGAAAAAAAGACCAAGGAGAAAAATTCGAGGTAAAGATTTTCAAGGTTAATTAATTCCAACATAGGGTAAGAGTTATTATTTTTCATGTTACTGGTTTCAGGCTAAACTTAATTTGCATTGCTAATTTGCATTGCTAGAGTGTCCTGTAACAGGCCATGCTCCTTCAACTGAAGTTTAGTACCTCTTGTAAAGACACTGTAATTCTGTACATGAGTAAATACTACACTAGACATGAATTATCAGTTCAAAGTTCTGGCAGATTATACACTAAACACTACATGTGTTATCAGTTGGAAGTACTGCTGCATTTTTTCCATATTTAGGTACTAAGTTGCATTGTACCTTTTATTTATTTGTAACTATTGTGAAGTTGTGAAACAAACAGCAGCAGAATATCTGACAAGTTGAGTTGTTCAACCACCTACACAGAATCTCTTTCCATCACTTACCCTTTAGGAACTGTTGTGTACTGGAATGTAAACAGGGATTTCATTTTCCCCAGATAATTTTCTTGCAAGCCACACACCAAAGCTCTTTTGCTGACTTAATTTTTGTGGTGCTCCTACAGCTCCTGTAGAATAGAAGACAGAATCTGCATGATTTGCAAAGTGGTTATTTGTATTATCTTTGACAAACACTGAGGTAGTCTGCTTTTTTCTCTGTTATTCCTGGGGTTGTAGAATAATGTAGAGAACAATGAGAAAATCACCCTCACATTCTGGAAAGCAATATTGGAATGACAGTAAAAGGAAAGAAAAGCTTCAAACTTGACTGAGATTTCAACAGGAACAAAGGGGTTGTTGGTTTTCTGTTTTTCAGTTGCTGAACACCTACTAATAAGTGCTGCTTGAAGGGGGCAGTCAGTGTGAAACTCCAGGGCTGTTTCACTTCTGGTTTCACTGAACTGTACCCAAGACACACAAGGCAACTCAAGGGGCAGCAGATAAAGGACTATGTAGGACCCAAACTACTGCAGGAAAATACTGTGAATCAAAGGCAGGCAAATTCCACAGCACTGGGATGGAGCTTATGAAGCATTTCCTTCTAAGCAGAGTTAATCAAAACCAGCCCCAGGCCCCTTTTGCTCCAGCCCATCCCTCCTGGAAACCTGCAGCACTCTACCATACAAGAGGTGCTCATGCCTGATGCAGAAAAATCCAAAGCTGATAATTTATCCAAATCCAAATCAATCAGCACACAGAGATTATCTTCATTTTCTGATTTATGTGGTGAGTATCTGACCAAGAAGTGAAATACTTGAATTCCACCTTACCTTTTGGGCACCCCAGGAGATTCTGTACACAGCTCCTCAAGGCAGTTATTCAAACCAGAGAGCTGACTTCAAAGGAGCTGAATTGTCTCCCACTGCTTTCTAAGACTGCTCTATAGGGCCTGTTTCCAATTTATGTATGTCCCCAGTGTAAGCTAGTAGATTGAGAGTGCCTTTATGAAGCAGTGAAAATATATACTTTTATTACTTAAAAAAAAATAATTAAAAATGTGTATTTATTTATTTTTACAAAAATGTACAGGAGTGTAGACCATCCAATACAACAAATCAACCCATCGAGAGTTTAACAGCAACCACTTAAATTTTTTGATAATTCTGGACAATGGAAAGAGTAAATGATAAAGATTATCTACAATGTGGAATGTCAAAATATATAATTTACTGTTTTAATAAATATTTCTTATTCCTGAACATCTTTAAGGCATGAAAAATATAAGATGAGAACAGAATGTACTAGGAAATGGCCTTCCTTATTATTAGAGTCACTGAGGTGAGTGGAGGAGCACTGCATGGCAGGATCTGACTCAGTTTGAGGAACAGGAACAGCCCAACTGCAATATAAAGGCAGAAAAGTACAGGGTTGACCTAATTGCAGTTTTAAAACCCTTTAAAAATTCATCTCTGTGGGCTGAAAACATTTTCAAAGTCTTACTTTTCATACAACAGAAACATCCAAAATTGTAGCAAAGTCTCAGAAATTTATTGTCGGGTAAAAACAGATTTAATCCAAATAATCAGGCTCAAGTCTTGCCAAATACAAAAAGCAGCATAAAAATAGAACACAATATACAAGACTAAAAGTAGTTAAATATTCTTGAACCCAAAGTTACACTGGAATAATTGTTATTTACAAAATCTTGCCTAAATCTCTGAGACCATCTTGAGCTACAGGAATAATTTCTCTACCTTTTTAGATTAATTTGCAGATCTGACAGCTGTAAATAATGAAAGGAATGTATAGAAATATATGTACATTGAGGCATAGTGCTTTGTAAAGACTGGTTGGTGTGAAGAGTTGGGTTTAGTCATTTTTTTAGCCATTTAGACTCGTTGCACCTGCCCCCTCCCACCTTGAGTTATTTCTCATTTAACTGCATGTTCAGAAACAAACTTCTTGGAAGAAAATGGTCTTCTCAGAAAAAAGCAACTTTGCTGTGGAAGTTGTGACAGTTGGTTTTTGGGAAAGGACTTCTTGCTGTGTGATACCCAAAATACAGAGAAAGAGCATGAAGGAGTCCCCATGGGATAGTCTGTGTATTTAATATTATAAATGCACTTACTGGACCAGCACCAAACAAACCCACATTTCAACTGTGGAGAGCAATATCATGACAATAGATATATACATTATTTTAAATACTTATAAAAATTTAATATACAAATGGCTCTGAATATACAATAATGTGGTAAAAAAAATTAAAAAATAAAACTATGGTGAGAATACCACCATTAGGCACAAAGTATTGCTGGTGTTAGCAATTCTAAGGGAAGTCCAAAGACAGACCATTTATTATTTGTCTGGGTATTTCCAGATGAATCCCTTCAAGATAATGCAAGAACCTATAAAAAGAAAAAGAAAGGTAAAGGTGATTGTAAGGGAATAAAGTTATTTCCAAGTGAGGCAACACTTTCATTGAGAGACAATGTCCACCTTTTTTGTCTAGATTTGACAAAATATTTTATAAAAATCCCTAGCTACCTTGTGTATTGAAATGCAGAGATTTAGGGAACTCCAAACTGACCTTCTCTTAGTCTTCCTCTGCTCTTTGAGCTTCTCAGCCCTGCAGATGCTGCGGAGGGTGGGCAGGTATTCCAGGATGCTGGCCTGCTTGTTGCCCAGGTTCAAAGGACTTCTGGCAAACACAGTTCTGAGGACTGCCAGCCTCTTCTGTGCTTTTTTGTGAATGCTGCAACAGAGAATGAAACTTTGTTTCTTGTCCAAGAATGTGCAGGCTTGGTTTTGTTTCTTTAGGGTCAAATTCACTGGTTTAAAACTTTGTTAAACCCATTGATGTCCAAAACAACTGCACTTTTTGCAGATTGCCAAGCAGTTATTTTAAGTTTATAAAACCACAGTGATCAACACACTCCAGTGTTTGGAGATGTCCTGACAACAGTCATAGTGGTATAAATGTGAATCTGAAACAGTCCTACTCCCTCTGAAATGCTTTTCTAGACAAATAACTGCATTATATTCCAGAAATAATAGCAAAGTCTTACCTGGAATCAGCTGACTGACTGAAGGATACATCATTCCTTGTGTGGGAGATGTGCAAAGTAAGTCCCTCCAGCTGGTCACTCTCAGGTGTTTTATTGGTACTCAAAAAGGATTCCAAGTTTTGTGAAACATTAACAGAACATTTGTTGAAACTGAGTGCTTCAATAGCTGCCTTTACTTCACTACAGCTCTGGCAACTCCACCAATCAGTATTTTCTATACTGAATTCATCACAAAGGCCATTTCTGAGTTTGGCATTTGCCCAACAGAATTCCTCATCTCTGGAGAACTCCAGTGGCTCCTTGGTGTTAGTGCTCACACAGCAATCCAGGAAAGACATGTTTTCCACAAACTCAGTCAGTGAATTCAGACACTGCAAAACCAGAGCAGACCTTTTTCCATTTGCTGAGGTTTTAGTTTGAACTTCTTTTTCTTCTTTCTTCACCAGCGATTTTGATTCCTTTTTATTCATTCCAGCACATGGTGAGGGACTATCTGATGGCAAAGTGATGAACTCAGCTGAATAGTTCAGCTCAGTATCAAATAAGTCACTGTCATCCAACAGAGCATGCCTTTTCTGAGGCTTTGTCTTTTTAGACCTCTTTCCAGGGCTGCTCTTCCCAGAGCAACCCCTGTTGGGAGATCTGTTTTTTGAAGAAACTATGGTAGTCCTTTCAAGTACAGACTTGGAGGCTTCAGACTGGTTTGGAAGAACTTGCACTGGTAAGGGAAGGAGAAGTTCAAGATTACTATATATAAAATCCACTTGCTTCATCTGGAATTCTGTGAGAAGCTGCACCAGTTTATTCCATTCCTCCCTGGTTGTGGCTTTGTGCTGTAAAATAATTGTGAAAAATTTATTAACACACTAAAATACCTTTTAAAAAACCCCCAAAACATTATTACAGAAAATCTCACACCTCTAGCTTTGTATTTATGAGGTGAAGGACTGTTTTGCTTGCAGGAGAGTGCCCCAATTCAGATTTTGGTTAATAACCACAGAGTCCATTCATTTCTACAACAAACTTTTTCAGAGATTTGCTTCTAAGAAGTCACAGTTCCTTGTGCTGGTTCCACTCAATGATCTGGCACCATCCAAGCATTAATTAGTCAACTACAAAGATACCTTGAGAAATGTAACCAAATCTTCTGAAGGCAGCAGGATGTTCTTAAGGCCAAGCAACGTTTCTACACAGCCTGTATCACATTTTGGAAGCTCCTGCAGACGTGCATCATCACCTGGAGGAAAAGCCACCTTGGAATTGCCATTTTCAGAACAAATTACATGACCTGCTTCACTTGGCTCCTCCCCTCCTGCACAAAGATAACGTGCTCTACTTGAAAAGAAACAACTGCAACATGAAATCAATTCTTCACCTCTTTCCCTGAGTTCCTTTAATAAAGGGTAGTGTAACTCTTGCTGTGGTTCTGAATGACAACAGTGGCTGCAATGAGTGCTCCCCATGCCCATCTCATTGCTGGCAGGTCACCAACCTGCCTGCTCTCCCTGCTTTGCCAGAACCCATTGAAGGGGGTTGTGCCTCATGGGTCTCTCCCTGTTGGTCACTCACACCCCCAAAACTCTTGAGGAGTCTCTTCCTGAATCCTTTGGGATCAAGTTCTTACCCAAAAAATACCCAAAAAACCCTTACCCAAATGTTTAGGAGTCTTACAAGAAGTTACCATTTATTAATGTGTCCAAGAACGGTTTGATTTAATCAAATTAATGTTTAGATGGAGATTTTTTAAAGATTAAATTTAATCAACCTACCACGATGGGCCAAATGTTTCTCCTTCCAGCATCCCCCTCCACTTCTAACCCAGAACTGCAAGCAGAGAACACTTTTCCTGATGTCACAGTTATTTGTGGTGAGCAGAGCAGCCAGGTCTTTGCCCTCTGTCCGTAGGTTCTCAGCCAGGCACAGGGTCTGGAGGTAGCTCGTGGCATTCCCCTGCACAGGAGTCACACACAGAGCACTGAAACAACCCTGCCAATCACACTCCTCACACAGGAGCAAATTATTCTGATTATTCTATTTATGCTTGCAATAAACTTTGCTTTTTAATGCAGAGGGTTAGTTTGTTAAATTAATCAAAGTTACATTAAAACCTCTATAGAAAAGCAGAATACCAAAGCTATGCAGTCCAAGCCAGAGAATTAAGTTCAGTTTAGAAATCCAGTAAAAACAAACACACAAAAATATTCTTCTCATGGCCCTGAAATCACATACACCTTGCCTCTCATCACCAGTGATCAGCTTTTACTGAACTATGTTCATTTTAAAGGTGTTTTTTCCCCCCATTCTTTAACTCTGCAATTGTCTGGAAGTTTTCAGTTTCACATGAAGCAAATTCCCCTTCTGAAAAGTTAGTTCCTTCTGATTCTCATTTATTTAGGGTTTTCACATAATACATACCCACAAATGAAACAATTTGCTATACAGAATGCTCATGTTCAAATTCAAGGAATCCACACAGTATTTCTAAAATAGCTCCTATACTTTTAATGAATGAACCAATACTGGCATAGTCAAACTTCAGATCAAAGCTATTAGATGTATCATCTATGAAATTATATAACTACATCCTAAAAACTAAATTAAGTGCTTAAGTGATGTTCTTGTAATTCTCAGAACTACTAAATTGCTTAGAAAATGTATCTTCCATGCTCAAACTGAAACCTGCTTAGGATGTATCTGCATTTCTGAACTCACTTACCAGAGGAGGGGTTCTAAAGCTGATCTCTTCAAAATAGCCATCAAACATTAAGCTGAAAGTTGGATCTGTATGAAGAGATACCAGTGAAATGTCATGGCATGATGCTCCAAATTAGTTATTTCTTTATCCATTAGAGCAGACAGCATCTTTATTCAAGCACTAAAACACTCACTTTATAGTGCCCACTCCTTTAGGAGCTGCACTCAACCATCACCACTCAAACCACCTTATTAAAAGAGGCTCTTCTGTCAGTAAAGGCCAATTACTGTCACAACCACTACTCACCATTGGTGGTCAGAATTACAGGTCTCTTTGCAGTTGCCATGAATGTCTTTATTGCACTTAGAAATCCTGCATCTTCATCAAATATTATATCCACCTACAGAGAGCAAATGAGGTGCAAAACATCAATAGTTTTAAACAGCTACAGGCTGTGAATGCAGTCACAGAGTATTTCATGTGAATGTTACCTCTTCAAAAAGAATGAGAGAAGTTGCACTTTTCCTGTTGTGTTCTCCTCCCTCTTCCTTGTTTAGTGGCTTAATTTGAGCATCTTTCTTTTCTTCAAGTGAATTTTGAGTATTTCCTGCAGATGGATGAATAACTGAGCAGGAAGGAGGACTGAAACCATTTAAGATGCATTCCAGGGACTGGCTTCAAAAACCCCCCATGTATAAACTGCTTAAGAAAATCTACTGTTCTCTCCACACAGCCCCACGTGCACCATGTCCAGAGGTAACTAATTATTAAATAAGGATATTTACCTCTACCTTTTTCTTCAGCTGTAACTTCTCCATCATTACCTTTATGTTTGGAAGAAATTTTGAAGTAGTTTGCAAGTGTTTTAGGGGTCAAGTTTCGTTTTAATCCTTTTGGTGACAGCGGTGGTTTTCGTGGTGATACAATTTTCTTTGGAGAATACATTTTTTCTGCAAGATATGTTTTATATTGAACATCAGCTGCAAATACAATGTCAGACTGACACTTTTCAGGAAAATTTAAAGGAAACCTCTTTTCTTTTATCTAGTACAGACCAGGTTTATTGTGATTTCTTTTATTTTCCTTTCCTCTTGTTAAAGGGAATGCTTTCTGTTCAACTATCTATCCAAGTGCCACAGTCCAGAAATAAGACAATCAGAAGTCAGTAGTTTGATAAAGTCATTATTTAATCTGGTGTGTAGTTGTGCTAACCAACAGAACATTTCTTACCACTATGGCCAGACATGGAGGAATTTGCCATCTTTTTGAAAACAACTGATGTCTAAAATTTTTTTGGGGATTCAGTTCTAACACCCTTTTTCCCAAAACTCCCCCCAAACCAAAACCCCAGACACAACCAGAAGACTCACTTGGTGACTTGGCAGTGCTGCAGCTGTTGAAAAAGCAAGGCTTGTGTGCATTAACTCCTTTCTTGTCCACCTGGTGAGACTGGGTAGCTTCTCTGAGCTGAGACAGTATCTGCCTGCCACTGCGCTGGCACGAGGCATTCACCTCAAAGATCTGCAGTGGGGTTCATTTAACACATAAAAGCAAATTAAAGGCACCCTGTCTCACAAATGCTGCTGTACCACTAGTGAGCAGCAAGCACAGTGCACCAAGGACAGGGCTGCACCAACCTTGAAGCCAAGCTCCTGAGCACAGGCATACACTGCAGCAGTTTTCCCCACTCCTGGAGGGCCACTTATCAGCACGGTGTTGCAAAGGCTGGTCTCTTCCTTTAGGTCAGATTTACTATCCCTGAAGTCAAGGCTGCTCAAAGAATCTGGGCAATTATTTAAAAGAACAGAAAGGATTCAGGTTATTTTTTTGCCACTTTTAACAAAAGACAAGTTGGGTTTTTTATAATTCTATCAGCACCTTCAGGCTCTGTGTCCTCCTTTTCCTCTTTCTGATTTCTTTTTTCTTCCAAGTCAGCTCTTCTTTTCCATTCTTTTAACCAACTATAAAAGGAAGGAACAAAACAAAAAATAAAAATTACTGCTGAATAATGTGAATAACATTAAAATAAAACATAAAACAAGGGGACATCAGCTACTTTTTATCCCTCAGACTCTTATCAAGTCCTTTCAGATTTAAAGACAAAACTGTTCAGGATTTGATTCTTTTGTAGAAAAGGATTCCTTCTTCATTCTCTGCTTTATTAGCTGATTGGTGTAAAAACAAGTCACCTGGTGAACTAATCACTCATAGATTAGTGTTGTTTGGTCAGATGGATCTTTAAATTCTGCACAAGAGCCACCACAGCAACTTAAACCCACACAGAAAATTAACTGAAAGTACATTATCTGAGGACTTCAGTGCTAAACTGCTGTCAAAAGCAGAGGCTGTGCCCCAGGGTCAGGATCAGACAGGCTTGTAGGGAAGTATAGACAAGCACTGCTCTCTCTCAAATTACCTGACAAAATCAAATTTACCTAAATTATAAGGGCACTGGGACATTATTTCATTCTACCCCACAACCTGGTGTAGCATTTCATGTGTGCTTTAGGCTGGTATCAGCCAAGCTAGTTAGGTGTTACTGGAGAAGAAACTACGACCCAAAGGTCCTTCACACCAACTGATGGTTTGTTTTGGCAAGTTTTTGGATGCAAACCAAAGCAAAGGCCCCAAACAGCCCCTGTGTGGGTTCCTCGAGCACACTGTGGAGTAACTGACTTTGCCTCTTTGAGCACAATCAAGTAACAGGATGTTCTGAGTTATTTCAAGACTGGATCCATGTTCCCACTTCTGACCTGTGTAGCTTCTCAATTTCTTTCTTGTTCCCTACAAGTTCACTGGAATCTTGAGGCTGGTATTTTTCTGTCCAGAGCATGTCTTCCTTTTCAACACCTACAGGAAAAATGTGATCCATTTCTAAACAGTTCTTTATGCAAAGGAGTTGAAAAGACTAGAATGTAAGGCTAGACATGACTTTTGCACCAGTGCAAAGCTGACACACACTCAGTGGCAGGAGAATTACCATGAGACAGGGAATGCAGTTACCTGAGAGTGCACTTGGCTCTGACAAACATTCAGTGTCTTCCATCACACCACCTGCTCTCTGGGCCTTGTTCTTGCCCAGATGTGTAGCTCGTCCTGTCTCTGCCTGTTTTTCTCCAGATACAGAAGTCAGGTTCCTGGCAGCTCTTGATTTTATTTCAGTCTCTGTACCTTCAACTTGTTTTCTTCTTTTGGATTTACGGTCTTCTGTTTCTTTCCTTTTCCTCTTCGTTTCCTTCCAGTTGTCAGGATGTTTCTGATTTACCTCAGAGCTTGCAGTGCCATCCTTGCTTTCTAGGAAAAAGAAGTGACATCCTTTTAAACATCCATTACAACTGTACAGTTGTTCGAACTATATTTGAAGACTTTGGTGCAAATGGCCTAAAAGGTGATGACCAATTTATTTTCTTTCATTGACATATTTCTGGAAATTCCAAGTTGGTTTTTTATGCCAGGGAGTGTTTTTTACCCCTGCACAGATTACTAACCTTGTAGCCTGTTTTCCAGACCCAACTGTTGTGTTTGCTTTTTCAGAAACTTGTGGAAGTATTTTTTCACAGGAAATTGTGAATTAGAAGATGTGATCTCATCTAGTAAATCTTTCTTGAATGTATCAGGAAAAACTGCTCGGTGGCCAGAAGGCTGTAACACACACACACAAAGAATTACTCAAAACCATCACACAGAACGGCAGCTTTGCTTAATTTAAACTGGTCACTGAACTGTTAAATTCAGAGATTAAGAACTGTTGAGAACTGCCTAATGTTAGGGTGCAAAAAAGGGAAATAAAAAAAAAATAAATTAAAATATTCCAGGACTGGAACAGATTCAAACCACAGGGTTTTTGATAAACAGAAATCCAAACAAGTATCAAAACAATTTAGATTTTAAAGTACTAACCACAGGTGGAGAACAATTTCCAGTTTGTTTTGAATTCACAGTGGAAAATTCACCAAGGGAGAGGGTGATTTTTGTGACGTCGGTGACTTCAGTGTCCAGCTCCCTCAGCTTGGTTAGCAGAGGACACGATGGTGGCTGCAATTTCCACATGGGATAACCTACAAAATACCCACCAAACCCCAAACCAGAGTGAACTTCCATTCTAGGGAGAAGAAACAGGCTGTTCTTCTCTCTTTTGTGAGGTGTTTTGCCTTTGTCAGGAGGAAATCGGTTCTGCCCCAATCAGTCCAATTTGATCTTTACTCTCCAATTCAGAACTTGACAGACCAAATTCTGATTAAATATTAAGCATTTTAGATCCTCACCCATATACATTTAGACACTTTAGCACCAATTTAATTTGTAAATTTTGTACTCAAAGACTTCTCACTGGTTTTGTTTTCTTACTGAGACACAGAACAAGAGGAAACTCCCAGCTAGTCCAGTCATAAGCTGCCCAAATTTACTAGACATGAAAGCCCCAAATCTTACAGTCCTCCTTCTGCTGCACATGGACAACAGCCTTGAAACAGGAGCTTGCAAGAGAATAAGCTTCCATTGCTGCTGCCCTCTTGGCAATCTGTCTCTTCAGAGACTCTGGCAACCCACTCATCAGGAATTCACGTTTTGCCCTGAACTGATCATCATCTTGAGAATTTTCAGATGCATCTTGGCTTCAAAGAAAAGAGAAATGAAAAAAAATAAAAGGAATAGATACATTAGAACTAACAGCTATGCAAGGCTGAATTTAATCACAGTCTGGGAGAACTGCTCCAATTAATTTTAGTGTAGTAAGTTTAAATTCAATTTTTAATTTTGTGCTAGAGATTTTTTAAAAAAAACTTTCTCTTTGGTTTTATATTTTTACATGCAATTTGGGATTTTTTCTTAATCAGTCATCAACTACATTTTCAGCCACCTCAAATGGCTCAACAATGGTTGAGGGACTCTCCAAAAACCTCCTAAACCTTTGCAAACAGATTAACATATTGATCAGTATAAACCCCATGAACATTTATCCCACATTTCAGTAAGTGTATTTAGATTTGTGAAATGAGAGAATGTTAAAAGTAACCTTGAAATATATTTTGATTCTTAAGCAACTGCAATGTTGAAAACTGACCTGCTTTCATCAAAGATCACAATTGGTTCCCCTGCAGAGTTTTGAGCATTCCTGCTGTGGCAGGAAGGTGGATATCCCAGTTTCCCTTTAAAAAGGAGAAAACATGATTAGACTGGCACTGATAGAGCATTCCACCTGTATATTCCAGTTAACAACAGTAGGAAATCTCTTCTCAAGGGAAAGCTGAGTATTTTAACAAAAGTCATTACAGTTTTATTTCTAATTATTTCATCTTAGGAAAAACCCCATAATATAGAAGGCTATGGTGTACCACTGACAGCTTTTCAAACAGTTTTCCCTGAAAGAAGAAAAGCAAAGCAACACATGTAAATAACCTCTGCGCTATTAACTCATACAAATAGGGAAGGTAAATACTGGAATATCATACAAGAAAAATCAGAGGAAAAGATGAATGTACTGCAAGGGCAGCTTTATAAAATAAAGTTACAATAGCTAATGATAAAAAATGGTTTTGTATTATAAAATAAACACATTCAGTAAAATCCAATTACCATTTGAGCTCTTCACAACCTTCAAGCTTTTAGACTTCTTCCCCAAAACATCATTTAAGCTCCGAAGTTTCTTTGGCTTCACACTCTGCTCTGTAGCAGTGACACTACTCACACTTGTATCCAAAATTATTACTGACTCCTAGAGAGGAAACAAATGAAATAAGAAAGGAAACACAACTTTTCCTTCTTTAGTGACAATACATTGCACAGACACCTACTTATCTCTTTACAAGCAAGGCTTGCTAGCCAAGAATCATTTTTGTTGCTTAGCTAAATCCCAAATACATGAGGGTAATTCCTGCCCTACAAAGTACAAAGCCTCACATCACTGTCTGGTGATTTCTTCCTCTCAGCAAGAGCTCGCTGGCGAGAGGAGCGTCTCACAGGGGCTGGGCAGTCCTCCTGGGCCTTGGATTTATGGTGCTGCAGAGCCTTTGCTTTTTCCACCAGCTGCTTTGCCTTGGATCTGGTTTTGGAAGCAGAGTTTATCTGGGAACAGAGAGCACGAGAACGAAGAGAGCAATTAATAGTCGTATCTTCAATGAGGATTTTGTAAATGAATGTGATTTTCATGGAATGTCATTGGTATCAAAGAGAAAAGGAAATCATTGAAAGGAGGAGCAAACCAAGATGATACCAAATTTTCCAAAGGGAGTGAGAGCTCTGCAAGGGGATCCTGCATTTGTCCACAGAACAAATGGAATATGGAGACCAGGTTTTCACTAATAAAACATGTTTTAAAATCTAAGGCACAAGAAGGTATCTCGAATTCCACCCTGAATCAGAGTAACACTCCCTTTCCCTAGGGCAGCTGAGAAGTGTCTTACTGTATTACATGAGACTGTTACACAATACTGAACAGAATACAATTACACCCATCCAGGAAATGACAGAACCCCGAAACACAAACTGTTAAATAGATTACCTTGGTATTTTTGGAGTAAAACTCTTCATTTTTCATTGCTTCAGCTTTGTTTGATTTTGTAGCTGTGTTGATGCGTGTGAACCTCATTCTAATTGGGGAAAAAAGCATTACAAAATCATTACTGTTTAATAAAGGGAAATGTTAACTCCCAATCTCATGTTCAAAAGCCTCTAAAAATATAATGCTTCAAACAGAGGCAATCCCTCAACTGATTTTTTTTTGTTGTGTGGTTGGTTGGGTTTTTTTAATGTCTTTAGTGCAAACACATTTATAATCAGTTCTGGTTTTTCTCTGTTATTCTCCAACATGATCAACCATGCAACTTTGGTATGCATCCCAATCAATTTATAATTATGTCTTACTTTCAAAATACTTGAGTAAAAATAAAGGGGAAAAGGGTAGAATATACTCTAAAACGTTTACCTTATTGGGCTGTTTCCATCAAAGGGCACAGTGATCACCTCAGCTTTGTACATGTTACTTTTCTTGGAGGATTGCCTGCTTGCTTTGGGGGTAGAAGTCTGGACAGGACAGCCCCTTATTTCATCTGCAGGAAAGGCAGTTTTAATCCTAGCCTTTTTGGGTGTAACATTTGCTGATGTTTGGATTTTCTGTTGCCTTAAACTCCTCCTCAACTTATTTACTTTTGGACTTGATAAAATGATTACATCTGAGGTGCTTTCCATAGTAAGAAAGTCAGCACCTGAATCCTCTTCCCCCTTATAATTGCTGGTGCTTGAGACATGACTTTGCTTAGTTTTTGAAGCATTCCTTCTCCTGTTTCCCTTTTTCTGAACCTTTCTAGACCTTTTGGGTTCAGTTCCATTGCTTGTAGGACTAGAATGTGTGTATTTGTCCACATGATCTGCTGGTATTCCACTTTCTAATCCTTTATTTGAAGCAATGGCATCTTCAGGTCCTTCTTTTTCCTTTGAAGGCTTTGCAGGGGCTTGCTTTTGTTTTCCAGCTGCCTTTTTAACTCCACTTTTTGCTACATCTACTGTTGGTTGTCTGAAGGCCTTCATAAACTGATGCTTTTCTTCCAGAGTACATTTTGGCTTCAAAGAATCCATCCCTGCCGTCTCCAGAATAGCCAACTCCAATTCTTCTTCCTCAATGACTACATTAGATTTTCTTTTCTGAGTCAGCTGTTCAGTTTGCTCACTCTCCAAGAGGGGTGGGCTGCTTTCTTTTTCCCCTCCACATCCTTTCTGCTTCAAAAAAATGGAAGCTATTTTCCTGGAGCCTTTTTGCACTTTGTGTACTGGAGGTGACCTGGGGGGAATGGAGTGAACTTGTGCAAGAACAGTCACCGTTCTGAGTGGCAGCTGTTGAGACTCCTCACACTTTTCTGGGTCACTAACACTGCCACTTTTGTCCATTTCATCTGCTCTAGCACAAGTGTCCGCTGTTGGCTTTTTGTCTTCTTCAACATTATTTTCTCCCTGACTCTTCAAGAAGTCCTCAAATGACACTGTGATTATACAATTATTGCCCTGTGATGTCCCACCATCTGCAGGAACCTCAAAACTGGAATCACCACCAGCAGCATCACACTCTGTCACTGTATTCTTCCTCTCTTCAGGTTCCTTTTTACATGTTTCATTCACCTGGTTTTCAGAGGAAAAACTTTCAGACAAATCCATATTTACTTTGTGCTTCCTTTTCCTTGATTTCCTCATCCTGCTTTTTGCTCCATTTGTTTCAGAACCGATGTTTTTTGCGTTTTTCCTGGAAAGGACAGCGTTTGGGAAGTTCTCTCTTTGCACATCATCTTCTGCTAACCCTCTTGCACATTTCTGGTCAACTAGAGTACAAGTAGCAATAAAGTCACCACTGTCTTGCTGCAGCCCTGTTGTTATTCTGCTGTCATCACTACTAATTTCTATTTCATGGTCATTCTCAGATTCCTTGAGTTTATTATTTAAATTAGCCTTTTTCCCTTTTCTCTTCCTCTTTAAAGATGGTTTAAAAGCTGACTTACAGTCTTTTTCATCGGCATCCAGCAGTGTTTTACTTTCTCCATCTCCAACTGGCGACGTGGCTTTCTCACAGGCAGATGTCTTTTTAAAATAATCCAGAATGTTGTTGGGTTTTGCTGATGACAAAGCTTTATCCACGGGCTTTGCTAAAGGTGAAAAATACCTTGTGATTGTTTCTACAGAAGCATCTTCCTCTCGCCGTTTCTTGCATGGCTGTCAAAAGCACAACATGAATCTTAGTTTTAAACGATTTAACATGATTAGTATGGCAGTATAAAGCAGTACAGCATCCACGGGAGAGATTTACACTCGTGCTTTTTAGGAACTAAAGACAGAAGCTCAGACAGTGCATGCACCAACTTTATCTCCACGTTTTCAAAAGCCATCCAAGCTCGAAGATTCTGCCACTGCAAACGGGTAAAAATCCCACCCCGACACCTTAAGATGCCCCAGCTGGAAGGGGCCACGGGGATCTTCAGGGATTTTACAGCCCTGGAAGGCCGGGGCAGTGCAGGGGATGGACCTTTGTTACCCTCGGGATGTTCCCGGAGCTCCGAAGGGCTCCCGGCACCGAACGGGTCCGATCCCACCCTGCACACGCAGCTCATTTTATAAAGAGACCGTACCTTTCAAAACTCAACACAGGAGACCTCTTATCCCGCACCGTAATTCAGCCCCAACGCTGTCGCCAAGCAGAATTCCCTGTATTTTGATCTCTGATCAAAGAGCACTCGCTCTCCCGGCTCCGAGGAAGACTCGGGGCTCACAAAGCCTTTTGTAACTCGCGGTTTGTAGCAGACCGACCCCTGGAAATCCCACCCTCCGAGGGGGAAAACGCCCCTTCCCGGAGCCCCTGGAAGGCGCTGCCTGACAGGGCGGCCCCTCACCCACCTCCCCTCACCCCATCCCACAGCACCTCCCCGCGTCCCCCCCGCACCTGAGCCTGAGCGGCGCCGGGGCTGTCGGCGAGGAGCGGCGGGGAGGCCAGCCTGCCCACCATGTCGCGGGGGCGGCGGGGCGCTCAGTGGCGGGGGTCGGGCGCGGCCATGGCCGGGGTCGGTGTGAGGGGGCTGTGGGTGAGGGCTGAGGGGGCTGTGAGGGGGCGGTGGGGGCTGTGAGGGCCGTGAGGGGACGGGGCGGGGGGAGGGGGGGGGGAGGAAGGGGCGGGAAAAGCGCGCGCGCGGGAGCGCGTTCGGACGGACCGCGCGGGAACGCCGGGGGCGGGGCCTGCGGGAGCCCCGCCCACTCCACGGGGACACGTGACCGCCCGCCCGTCCGCGCGCGGGTGCTGGGAGGGGCCAACGGTCGATCGCCGCGGTCACGTGGGCAGAGGGCGCGAACCGGCGCGCGCGCAGACCCCGCCCCTTGCGCCGAAACCACGCCCCTTCTCAGCTGGAACCACGCCCATTGACCGCCTTATCAGACGAAATCACGACCCTTCTCAGACTAAACCGCGCCTGTTCTCCGCCCAGACCACGCTCTGTACCAGCCGAAAGCAGGCCCCAAATCAGCTGAAAGCACGCCCCAAATCAATGAAAGGACGCCCCATATCAGCCTAAACCACGCCCCATATCAGAATACCTCACGCCCATTATCAGGCTAAACCACGCCCCCTCTGCATAGAGCACACCCACTTTCAGCCAAAACCACGCCCTATATCAGACTAAACCACGCCCCATCCGCCGAGACCACGCCCCATTCTCAGCCTAAGCCACGCCCCATATCAGATGAAACCAAGCCCATTAACCACTGTAACCACGCCCATTCTCAGCACAAACCACGCCCCCTCCCCGAGACCACGCCCCCTCCCTACTGATGCGGGTCGGGGTTCGCGCCGCTGCCGTGACGTCACGCGTGTCCTGCCAGCCGCTGACGTCATCCCCACTGTTGACGTCACTCCCCGCCCCGCTGACGTCACTGCGGCGCGCCCCGCCCCGCGGGCCGCCGTTTCCGGGGCCGGGCCTTGTGGCCGCCGTGCCCATGGAGGAGCCCCGCGGGGCCGAGGCGCGGCGGCGGCTGCTGCTGCTGCAGGAGGCCCGAGAGAGCATCGAGGCGGCGCGCAGTTACCGCGGGGAGCTCCTGCTGCGGCTGGGCGGGCTGCGGCAGGCCCGGGAGCAGGTGGGGAGCGGGGAGGGACGGGGGGATGCGGTGGGAATGGGGTGAGGAGGGAGCGGGTGGGGTGGGGTGGTGTGGGAATGGGGTAGGATGGGGTGGGATTGGAATGGGATTGGGGTGAGGAGGGAGAGGGTGGGATGGACTGGGTTGGGAATGGGATGGGGTGGGGAGGGAGGGGATGGGGTGAAAAGGGATGGGGTGGAATGGCGTGGGGTGGCGTGGGGTGGGTTGGGATGCGATGGGACAGGATGGGATGGCATGGCATGGGGTGGGCTGGGCTGGGCTGGGCTGGAGTGGGAATGGGATGGCACGGGATGGGATGGGAATTGGGATGGCATGGCAGGGGCTGGGCTGGACTCTGCGGGGCCGCCCCGGGGGTTTGGCCCCCCGGTGTGTCCCCCCCGGTGTGTCCCCGTGGGCGCTGGGGATGGGGTTGTGGGAGGAAAGGTGTGTTCGCCGATCGCTGTCCCTGCTCCCGGGAGCACAGGGAGCCCTCCCAGGCACCAACAGGGGTATCTCACAGCTCTCCATTTCCTAAGGCAGTCTGGTTTGGGGGGCAGTGTCTGCCCATCCCCACCCCGCAGCAGGGACCTGGTGCTCCTGCAGGGATGCCCTGCCGTCCCCCTGCCCTGCCCTAATGTCCCCCTGCCCTAATGTCCCCATGCCCTGCCATCCACATGCCCTGTGCCCCACGGATCACGTCCCAGCGGGTCAGCACCGTGCTGCCAGCATTCCTGCAGGGCTGGTTGGGCTGGAGCCGGGGCAGGGGAGGCTCGCAGGTGTGGGCAGGGAGAGCCACAGGCGGCTCCGGGGCTGCAGGCAGCACCCTGCTGTCTTTGATCCAGCTCTGCGAGGAGGGAATGGAGAGAACCCCCAAACAAAAACACGCAGAGGGTGTTTCTGAGGTGGCCTGGTGGTTTTTCTGGAGCAGACTCAGTGTGGAAAGCTGCTGTGAGTGCGTGGGGGTGATCAGTGCACATTAAATTAGTCATCCTTGGAACCACGGGCTGTCTAAATGGAGCTGTGTGTGGCTGTCTCTAATGCAGACCTTGTCTCAAAGCACTGCCCCACTGCTCAGAGGGTCCCGAGAGGGAGCCCTTTGTGCATGTGGAGTTACCTCACCTTCCTTTTCCTCTCAGGGGGAATATCTTTGCTGTGTTGCTCCTGCAGGGTTCTGTTTTCTCTCTTTCCATCTTCAGGGCCCTTTGTTTTGTCCCCGAATGGTCACACCCCCAGGGGCTCCCCGTGTCCCCAGGTGCTGAGTGTGTCAGGCACAGGCAGTGGGAGGGTTGTTTGGGGACTGGAGGGTGCATGGGAATGGATCACTTCCGTTACATCCTTTTCCTTTGGACCAATGGGACATGATTTTCCACGGACTTCACACAGCTCTGCACGCCCAGGGACTTGCATTTCCTCTTTTGCAGGGCGAGGAGTGTCTAATTCTGGGGCTGAGCTGCTCGATTTGTATCTGCCCCTGATGGGCTTAGAGAAAGTGCCTGTTCTGCCTTCCTTCGCCCCACCCCTCCACAGAGCTAAATACTTCCTTTTTTCCCCCAAGCACTGAAATAACAAGAGAAGGGAAACCGAGCTGTGTGGCAGCTGCAGAGCTTCATGAATATTGCTTGAAGAGGAAATTTATTTTACCTAACCAGAGAACTTCCTGTGCTGGTTGTCTGTGCTTCTCAAGATCTAGAAATTACGTGTGAGGCCGTGAGCGCGTTCCTTGCGTGGGGGACTTAGAAAAGTTGTTCACAGGGAAATGTTCACTCCTGACTTCTGCATCTTTGGCTCAGGGACGTTCAAGTGTATTTTCATCCCTAAAAGTCAGATTCAGCAAGTTTGCAAAGCATTTTAATAAGCACTTGTAGAACTGTCTGTGGTCTGGTTCTTCCGGAGTCAGAACAGCCTCGCTGTTCACCCAAAGGCAGCTGTTTGAACAAAATCAAAAAGAAAGCAGTTTTAAGAGGATTTTAAAGTGATAGGGCCTGGAAAAGTGCTCCTGGGTAGCCTTCTAAAAGCCTGATACATTTTCTTTCCAAGGAGGATTACCTGTATGTGATGGCAGAGTGTAGGATTACAGCAGTGGGTTTTTTGAGGGGCAGCAGGGAGAAAACCTTCAGAGCATTTGGATTTTTCTGACATGAAAAACCCCTGCACTGAAGTACCCGTAACCCAGTTTGTATTTTGCTTAGTTAATATGCTCTTCCCCTCCACCAGGCTGGTTTCTTTGCCCCCCTCCCTGCTGTACCTGTACTACAAATGACTAATTTGTTAACTGCCAGTGGTCATTTTTGAAGCTGCCTCCACTCGCAGCTTTTCTCCAGCAGATGATGAGCTGGTTGAGAACAATACCAGAATAACACCAGACTTATGTGGCCTTTGCCTTTCTCCTGAACCCTTCTTTCCTGTTGCCTGAACTCAGATCAAAGAAAGCGCAACGCTGACCAGGGATGTCCTGGAGCAGCATTTCAGTGATCTGAAGGGCACCCTGAAGAAGCTGCTGGATGAGCGACTGCTGTCCCTGCTGCAGGAGGTGGATGTCATAGAGCAGGAGAGCATCAAGCCCCTGGATGAGTGCCAGAAGCTCATAGAGCACGGGGTGAGCACGGCTGATGATCTGCTCCGGGAAGGTAAGGCAGCACTTGGGGGGTGTCTGTCCAAATCTGGGATATTCACAGCAGGATCTGTGCATTTGGCTCGTTTTCTCTCAATCCAAATGTTAAGAGAAGGTCCAGGTTGGGTAGATGTAGTGAACTGATCCATGTTATCTCCTGCAAATCTCTATTTAACGTTCTACTCCAGTCCTAGGGAGTGCATAAGGGCAGGAGGTGCAGGGAAATGTCTCACTGCAGAGATGGTCAGGAGATCCCCAGGACACACAGGATTATGTCAGGCTGCTTTGAAATAAAGTACATCTTGGGTACCATTACAGCAAATTTCTCTGTAGGTGAAGTATCTTACTGAAATAAACAGATTATCCTGCTGAGTGTGATTGTGTTCACTGAGGATGAAATGGCCAGTGTGTGAGGAAAATTCCTCCAAAAAGCCTGCAGATGAGGCAGACACAAATGGCCATTGGAATATTCCTGCAGGGGCCGGACTGTACCCTGCTGATGCTAAATACCTCTGCAGAAAGGAATGTCACTCTGGCCTGTTTCCCCCACATTGGAGAACTTGCAGGGAGTGTGTCTGAGCCATGAGTGTGTTGGCAGTTTCCTTGCATTGTTCTCATGTCTCAACTTTAGCTTTCTTTCGCCATGAGCTCAGCCCTGGGAGCTGCAGCACACGGAGCTGTGTCCCCTGGGTGGGCCAGCCTGGGCTCTCTGTGCCCTCTGCTCACAGCAGCAGTGACAGCCTTGAAGGGTGAATCTCTTGGGCTTTTGGCCTGTCCCCACAGCTCTGGGACAGCTGGTGGTCACCTTGGTTTTATTTTAACTCTTGGGTTACTGAATTGGGGCAGTGGCAAAGATTGCCAGTGTTTTGTAGGAGTTTCTGTGAGGTCTCATGAGAACCTGAGTGTGCTCCTCATCCCCTGGCCCTCTGCAGAACAGCATCCCTGAGGCTGCAGAGCGAGCTGAGGCTGCAGCTGAGTCAGAAAGGAGTTAAGGCTCTGTGGTTATTAAACCTCCTGCTGCCAGTTATGACGTGTGCCTTCCTTTGGAGCTTTGTAACGTGTATAATCCTTCATTAGGAGAGGGACTGAGCTTGCTGATGGTGTAAATTGCCTGAACTCCTCAGACAGGAGACTGGAGCAGATGTCTCTGTAAGCTGAAGTGTGGGATGCTACTTTACATGGGAAGCTCAGGAAAACATTTCTGTTTATCCCCACGCTTTAATGCATGGATTATTCCCTTGACTATGACAGTGGTTCCCACCTTGGTTCTGGCAAACAGAGTGATAGTTGAAACTATTCCTTGCTTTTAAGCACCTCTCTTTCATTTTCTGATCAGTGAAGGTGCTTTGCTTTTTCCTTCCTTTAAAGCAGGTGGAGAAATTGATAATAATGCTGGATTTTGGCATTTTACCCAATTTCTGCTACTGTCTGTGACCTGAGGCAAATTATTACATCTGTTGTGGGTGCGTCTACAAGTAGCTTTGAGAGCTTCAAAAGTTGCTAGATAGGCTTCATGTAGTTAACTGTAATTGTATTTTCCAGCTAAGACTAGCAAAAGTGCTGAGGATGCTTCCTGTTTAATTGGTTGCTCCTGTCAGAACTGGTTATGCTTTGAAGCAAAGAATGCCTCGTGTGGACGTTTTCTCCTTAGGAATATTTTTACTGTTTGGTTGCAGGAGAGAGTGCAGTGGATGGAGATGTGGGACAACAGAATGAGAAACTTTGCAACTTCACCAAAAAAGCTTTACATATTCAGCTGGATAGGTAAGACCCCGGCCCTCTGGGGTGCTGTGAGGCAGCAGCATGTGTGCCCTTCTTGTGTGGGGCATCTTTTCTCCTCTGAAACAAAAGCTTTCTGCTCCATTGCCTTGAAGGATTCATTTGAAGTGTTGCTGTCCTGTTTGTTTCACAGACTTTCACTGGGGCTGGCACTCACAGAATGGAGTGGTTTTCACCCTCCATATGTTCTGCAGAAATAGAGGCTGTTTATTTGTGAATGGTGAAGCCACTCCTTGCAGAACAGCCTGTGTTTCAGTGTATTTACTGAGAAACAGTCTGGTTAGGGCTGAAACACAGTGTTTTCTGAGTCTTTTAAGTTTGGAGTGCACGTGCCAATTTCTGCAGCTGTTCTCTCTTTGCAAATCTGCCCAGATTCAAGTGCATGGATGAGAAAGGAATTTGCAGGAGCTGCCCCTTTCATTACAGCAAACTTTCCTTTCTCAGCTTACCAGAAGTGCCCTCCTTGGTTGATGTGCCTTGTCTGTCTGCCCAGCTGGATGACTGCCTCCTTACTATCCTGAAAAATCAAATATTCAGGCATGGAACTGTGGCATCTCGCCCACCTGTACAGCTGGAGGAGTTTGTGGAAAAGCCTGGAGGTATTTTAGTCCGATGGTGTAAGGTAGGCAAAATATGGGTGAGAATCCTTCAGATGTGAATTTTGTTGAAAGAAACTGAACAATCCACTTTATTTCTGGATTCTCTACTGCCCTCCAAGGACTAGCACACCCCAGTGTGTAGCTGGAAACTTTAGAAGAGATTTGTATGGTAATAGTGTTATTTAAAGGCAGGGCCATGTAGTGATGATGTGGTGGGTGCTGAGGTTTGTGTCTGCCTGGCAGAGACACTTGTGTTTTAGACTCCTGCTCTTGGACTCCTCCTGCTCCCACCTGCAGGTAGAAAGGGCCAAGATGCTGCTCTGCCCCAAAATGTCTTTCCTTGTGAGTGGGAAGGTTGGGAGGGGCAGATGAAATCCTGCCAGCTCTGTGACTGTGCTTGAGCAAGGGCCAGGTGCTGGGCAAGCAGGAAACAACTCCTTCATGTGCTCTTCCCTCTAAACAAATAAATACTAGAATGTGATCTGTGTGATGCTGTTGTACAAACAAGGGCAAGAACAGCTGGGGAGGTGTTTCTGACAGAGGTGATTTCCACGTCCCTGGTTGTGCTGTGGAAATGAGGGGTTGGTTTGTTGGCAGTAACAGCCAGACTTGGTGGGACTGACCCTCACTGCTCAAGTGATGCTTTAGCAGACCCAGCAAGAGGCTGAACCTGTTCTGTTATGCTTTTACACCTAAATGTGTTTGTGTTCTTAGGGAGATGCAGTGGGTAGAAGGAGAAATAATAATATTGTGGTTAGTTCATCCAGTAGCCTTCCTTTTCAACACACAGCCTATTTTTGAGTAAACCACTGCTGTGGTCTGGTGTGGTTTAGTTGTTGTTGGACAGCTCTTGGCAGCATTAAACAAGCTTTTGTTTTGTTGTTTGCTGGTCTAGCAACAGGCAGTCCTTGGCTGGCCGCTCTTCACGTGTAAAGGATGTGGGTTCAGACTATAACCCCAGAGGCAAAGGGCACTATTGCCATGTGGGCTCTGAGTTTCTGTGCCACAGAGGAGTTCCCTGAATTTGGTTGTGCCTGGGGGATGGTGGAGCTTTTTTTTTCCAGGGGGAGGTGTGTGTGTGTAAATGTTTTTTGAGTCAGGGGTATCAAAGAACTGGGAATCATTCCCTGGGACAGCTGGTGAAGGACAGCAGTGAGTTTCCCTTGAAGCTAAAAACTCACACTGTATGTCTTCTGCAAAGTTGTTTTCAGCTGCTGGCTGAAAGATCTTGTTATATATAACCTAGCAAGATATATCTATGAAATCTGGCAAGATACATAATAATACATCTTCCTACATTGAAAAGCCTTCTTTTAAATGTTTCTTCTCCTATAGATCCTTTTAAAGTGCAACTGCATAATTCAGTCACTTCTTTTGGCAGTAGCACTTGAGGCACTGGCGCTGTTTCCATGAGGTCCCCTGCTCTGAAATACCTCGTGGGTTGCTCGCAGTGCCCCTGGGGGGGCCGAGGGGCTCTGTGTGAGGGCACTGCCTGTCCCTGCAGGTGGACGACGACTTCAGCCCGCAGGATTACCGGCTGCAGCTGCGCAAGGGCACGGCCAGCCCCTTCGAGGACGCCTACGTGGGCTCGGACACCGAGTTCATGGTGCTGCACCTCGACCCCAACGTGGACTACCAGTTCCGGGTGTGTGCCCGCGGGGACGGGCGCCAGGAGTGGAGCCCCTGGAGCGTCCCCCAGCTCGGCCGCACCACACTGGTGCCACACGGTACTGCCACGTTGTCCTGTGCCCCACAGCCCTGCCAGGGCGGCTCCTGGGGGGTGCTGGGGGTGTCCTTGGCCATGGGGGGGTGTAATGTGTGATGGACTGTCCCTCCATCTTGCACTTCATTCTTTGCTTCCCAGGGTGAGGGGCGCTCAGTGAGCCTTTCATTCACTGCTTGGCCTTCAAAAGCATCACTGAGCCAGAAGGAAAGCATTAGTTTTCCTTCTCCCCAACCCCAACCTAAGCATTTTTGGTGACCTACAGCTCATTACGAGCTCTCACTTTGGAGAGGGAAACACCTAAATATTCTCTTCACTTGCAAACGTTTAAGGGCAGTGGGTGACAAAGGTTTTCCTTTGCCTGCAATAGAATTTGGCAGGGATTGCAGCAAAGAGTGAACTTCTGGTGAACTCTGGGCTGGGAAATGCTTTTTGTAGCTGCAGTTTGTTTTAAAACCCAATCTCCCCATCAGAAAAAGGCAAACCCAGCCCCTGTTCTTACTCAGGTGGACTGAGTGGACATTGTGGCTGACCTGAGTTTGCACAGACAGGAGAGGGTCGAGTTGGATTCACACTTTTCCTGCTTGTTTGTTTGTTTGCTGTCTTTGCAGAATGGACAGCTGGTCTGGAGGGTTACAGCCTGAGCAGTCGAAGGAACATAGCGCTTCGAAACGACTCCCAGTCCTGTGGTGTGCTCTACTCCAAAGCCCCCACGTACTCCTGTGGGCAAACTCTAACCTTCAGGCAAGTTCTTGTGTGGGGAGCTGTTGTCTGGTGCACCCCCTGAGCTGTCACATCTGAGCTGTGTGTAGACCTGAGGCATGTTGGGGTTTTACACCAGCTCAGGTAGAGTGCCTGTGAGAAGGCTGCATTGTCCTTCTCTTTAGTTCTGCTTCCTGGCTTGGTGGGGAAACACCTGATGGTTTTGTAGGACTTGCACTTGTGTAAAACAGATGAGTGAACTCCTGAGGGATGGTAAAATACAGCCAATGTCTGGAATGTTGGACTTGCTGGAGTTTTGTAGCAGCTGTTCTGGCTGAAGTCAGGGGAGCTTTGCCACTGGCTCTTTTTAACCTTGGCCCGGCGGGTGCTTTCCTTCCCAGACTGTCCACAGGCTTTGGCCATGGGGACACTGGATGTGCTCTTGGGATGACAGTCTGGCACTGATGTCTTTAACATCTGAGATAATTAGTGCTGGTCAGACCCCTGCTTGAACCTGGCATTAGAAAATCCAGAGTGGGGAAGGGATCTTGTGAAATTCAAGTTTTCTGTTTGACACAGAATGTGATTAAAACCCTTGGCAGCTTTGCTGCCTGTCCCCCTGTCCCTGAGATGATGCTGTCTAATGGGGTATGAGGGATGTGCTTGTGGATATGTCAGTTGTAATTACAGACCTCAGAGACTCCGAAGCTTTATTTCATCTTTCCCTGATTAAATAAAACTACTTGTTGTACAGAAGGCAACCCCCAAAGGCAATTAAAAGGGACTGTTCGTAATAGTTTTGTAACTTATTCCATGATGTTTCATTTTGCCCTTCCTGATAACAGATTATCTTAACTGTAGGTGGTTGTAATGTGAGGATGTGTCCAGTTGCCCTGTTTGAGATGGGATAAAAAGATCTAAAGCTTTCATTTGAAATCTGTTGCTAGATTGAACTTCTGCTGGCTCAGAAATGCCTGTGAAATTAAAGGCAGAACCCTGAGGTTTCCCTTGGTTCTCTCTCAGACCAGTGCCTTTTATCTCTTTTTATTGGTAGCACATGAAAATCTTTTGCTTCACATTTTAGTAATGTGGACTCCCCTCCAAGGGGAGATTGTTGCAGAACAAGCACATGTCCACAAGCACTGTCGTGACAGGAATCTTAAGACTGAGGACAACCTCAGAAACTGGTTGTGTTCCTCTTCCGAGGTCCAGGAGTTCCTTTTTGTTTGGACTTTGCTGAGCAGGAGATGTAGCACTTGGTGCTTGGCTTTCCCCACGTGTTGGGACACGAGTGTGTTGCTCTCAAGGGACAAGGGCCTTGCAGAGCAGGCCAGGTGAGCGAGGTCCACGCTCAGATTTTGTGGAGCAGCTGGGTGTTCTCTGTTCAGCACCCAGGCACAGCTCGTCAGTGGGAAGTGAAGCTGTGATAAACACAAGGCTCTGGGGCTGCTTTTAAAGACAGGCTGTGTCAGTTGTCCTAGGGTGAAACATTTGGATGAGTTGTGGGAAGACATCACTGCATCCTGTTCCTTTGCAGCCTTCAGGGAGCTGCCCTTAGGAGAGGGAAGGTTTCTCCACAGTGATGTGCTGGGCATGTCTCTAAAGCTCTGTTGGCAGGGGGGCCACGGCCCCTCTGGTGGTTTGGGGTCACCCAGCAGGTGCCCTGTGAGGATCACACTGACTTTGTCAGGAGTCCCCCCAGCTCCACTGACACAGGAAGGCCACGGGATCCCCCCCAGGAGACTCCTCTGTGCTCTGAGCAAATGGGAGCTGGTGGTGGTGAGTGACTGGGCTCGATGTCGGTGCTGCAGTGACAGGTTTTGTTGTGCAGCTCTGGGAGAGGGGAGAAGGGACTTGAACGTTGTCCTGCTGAGCATTGTCCTGCCACGTGTTCTGGGGGCTTTTAAAAATTATAAGTCCCAGGGATCACAGTCAGAATGGGTTTATGATTATGTGTTTTTGGTAATTCTGATGACTGTGGAAACACTTATTCTGGACCCAAAGCTCAAGAAAGGCTCCCTTAACTAAGGGATGGAATGAATCAGTGCTATCTTATGCACAAAGTTTACAGATAGATTGCAGTTCATAAAGCTTCACCAGTAACTCAAGAGTTTAAAATCTAAAGCACAGTACCAAAATGAATTTGAAATCTCCTTGAAAGTTGCTTTGTGAAAACTCTGTAGATCCCTTCTGAAGTAAAAGCTTCTTGGAGTTTTCATTTTTTCTTTTCTTCCCTTTATAGTACAAGACTTTTGCTCTCTTAGTGACACTCCCAGGGGACCGAAAACCCTAATGGAGTGCAAAAGTAAAACATGGTTCCAATTTTACCATTTGTCTTGGAGGAGTTAACCCCTTGCGTGCCAGCTCACTGCCCACTTTAATTGCAACTTCTTGAGAGCTTTCCTGAAATTTTCCTGTTGTTTGGCAACAACCACATATCAGTGCTGTTTGTTATCTCAGACTGCAAGGAAAATAACCAGCCACTGTTGTGCTTTCTAGAAAGGACCATCTGAGTTCCCTGAGTCGCTCGGGCTCTCTCTGAAGTGGGATTTAGCACCTTAGAGAGGTGGCAGTATGAGAGAAAGGATTCAAACACAGAGGAGCCCTTCAGTGTACAGCTGTGCAGCCTCTGGGGCCCAGAGGGAGCTGAGTATCTGGTCATTTGCATTTTCAACTTGTTTGCATTTTCTTCAGAGATTCTTGTCCAGGACCAAAACCCTAAATGCAGCTGAGCAGAAGCCAGACCTGTAAATGCTCTTCTAGGCATTACTTTTAGTACAATGTCTGCACCAGGCTGATTTATTAAAAAAGCCCAAATCAAACATCCCCCCCAACCAACACCCTCACCCCATTAGAGCAGAATATTGCAGGGCTCAGAAAACCTGTTTTAGTCGAGCTTAGTAAATCCTTGCTGAAACTGAAGCTGTCTTGCCATAACATGTAATGCTGCCCAGGAACCTGAGATAGGTGACTGTAGATTTGTGGGTATTTCAGACAACTGGGAATCACTTTTAAGCTGTGACAGTGGAAAAAATTATTAAATAGCACTGAAGGTGTGCAGGAAGCATGTTCATGCTTTGTACAGATTAATAGTGCTGCTCAGTGGAGCTGCTGGGAAAGCTGGTGGGAATTTTGGTGATTCAACAGGGTTTGGATGAATTTGTTGAGCGTCCTGGAGCACAGAGCAGGGCTCTGGTGTGGCAGTCTGGGCTTCACAGTATGTTTTGATTTAAAGCTTCAGGGTTTGACTTACCCTTTTTCTTGGCAGGATTGAGACCGTGGGGCAGCCGGACCGGCGGGACAGCCTGGGGGTGTGTGTGGAGCAGCAGAACGGCTACGACTCCCTGCAGCGGGACAAAGCCGTGTGTGTCAGCACCAACGGTGAGTCTGCAGCAGGGAACCCTGCCCCAAAACACACAGCCCCCTGTCCTCCAGAGCCCCGGGGAACACACGAGCAGCTGCTCTGTGCAGCAGCAGGGTTGCTGTGCTGTGTGCCTGCAGGGAGGCGTGGTGGTGTGTGGTGTTGTGTGCAGAAATGAGGGATGTTGTTAGATCTGCTCCCTGTTTCAGGGGCCGTGTTTGTGAATGGCAAGGAGATGACAAACCAGCTGCCTGCTGTTACTTCGGGCTCCACCGTGACGTTTGACATGGAAGTTGTGCAGTTGGGGCCCTGCAGCAACGAGGGAGGAAACTTCAAGCTCCGAGTCACCATCAGCTCCAACAACAGAGAGGTGGTCTTTGACTGGGTACTTGATCAGTGCTGTGGCTCTTTGTATTTTGGATGTTCGTTTTCATACCCAGGCTGGAAAGTTCTGGTGTTTTAGCAGCGAGTAAAGGGATTTTTGTTCTTGCTGTAAAGTGTAATGTTAAAACCTGGCCTTCCAGCTGTTTGACAACAATCTGGTAAGAAAAACCTGTCTTTATAGTACTTGAACTCCACTATATTGTACTTCCTACTGGATTCATTGAAGCAATAATTGTGAAACATTGGATTTGTTACTCTGGAAAAATGCTAGAAACAGGCATTTGCTTAGGCAAATTAATTTAAGCAGTCCACCAGACCTTTCCCTTTTCCCCTCCAGACTTGATTTGTGTCAGTATTTCATTGTACTCCCGTCTCAGGGTACGTGTGTTGTGTAGTTACCTTTGCTTGAGCTGCTGCTCTGGGAGATGAGTGTTGGGGGTGGTAGTGGACCAAAGCTGTATTTATACCACTCAGAAAGAGCACAGTGCTCAGAGCAGCGAGGTGCTGCTGTGCTTCCCTGGGCATGATGCTGCCTTAGGAGTGAAGGGGCAGCGTCCCCCCCCCACGGTACCGCTCATCCCTCCACAGCAGGGACACTGAGCCAGCCTGCCTGGCCGAGCACAGAGCCACTCTGTGACTGTCTCACCCAAGTGCCTTATTCTGATCTTTCTTGAACTGTTTTCTGTGTTGTCACTTGGGCTGTATTTTCTGGAGTAGCTGTGTGGTGATGCTCACATTGCCTCAAGCAGAGCAATACCCAGAGCAGGACGTGATCCTGACCTGCTCTGAAAGTCTTCCCACATACCATTCACATGTAGCCTCTGTCAGAGCAAGTCTCAGTGATTTGGTACCTGGGCTTGGCAGCTGTGAATCCTCAGAGCCCTCCTGACACTCAGCACAACCTTCTGTCCACTGTCCAGCTACAGAGGCCGTGGAAGTGCTGTGCTCATGGGGAGGATTCCTGGCAATCCCAGGTTGGTGCCTGCAGGGGTGCAGGTGTATGGTCCAAGCTGGGGCTGCTCCTGGAGATCCCCCTGGAGATCAGGGAGGTGGGCTTCAGGCAGACCCTGCCTGCACAGGCTGAACCTGGGCTGTCAGAATTGGACAGAGGGTGTAATTCAGCTGTCTTTCAATTAGTGTGAATTTAATGACTTTGATTTCAGAAGTTTCATAAAGTTACACCTATTTCCTCTCAGGAGCAACTCAGATTGACAATGAGCTATTCCTGGTCAAAAGATTGCAATGCTACTGGATTTAAAGGTTACATTAAGAAGCCCCTCAGTGAGTGTTACTTTACCTCAAGTTCAATTAAAATTAAATATATTTTATCATGTTAGAATAGCAATATTTTTATAAAGCCTAGACAATCATACTGCCCTTTTCCCTTCAGTGGCACTATGCTACATTAGCCCTATGCATTACCATAGTAAGTTTAAAGCATAAAATAACTTTACATTGAATAAACCTCCCCCATCCTCACACTGTCAGGACAGAAAGATCAGCCACCCTGCCTGCATTCCCCCCAAGCATCTGTAGAAGGGGTACAAGAATTTCAGACAAGGAGAAGGACTGCTGCTGTTTGCACCATTTACAAGGAAAAAAAAAGCTGTGTAGATTCAGATGGGTGCAAAGAACCTGCACATGGCAGAGCTAGGTTGGAATTTGCTCTAAGACATGAAGTGAGGTCAGATTATCCAGTGTTAGCAACAAAAAGCTTGCAGTACTCTTAGTTTTTCAAGCTCAACTATTCCAGTGTTAGGGAGTAAGAGGATACTGGCTTATCCTGTGCTTTCAGTGTTCCTTTAATTCTCCTGTGAAGAGTATTTTCAGTACTTTTATAGTAAGGTTTAGTAGATGAAACAGGGTCAGCCCTGCTCAGAGAGGGCTGGGCTGGCACTCCTGGTAGCAGCAGACTTAAATCTTGCTCCATGTAGTAGTGCTACTTACACAGTCTTACTTACACACTTCAGGTATCAAGTACTAGTTGGAACTTAGTACTGTTACCACATGGAATCTAAAATTGTGAATACCCACATTTCTGAGGCACCGCCGGGTCAGGTACCTTTGCATCCGCTTTGGAGGGGCTGGTCAGGCTATTGATTCTGCAGGATATTTACTTACATATTAGACAATAAAGCTTAAACCTTGAATTCAGGTACTTCCAGAGGTGGCAATGCCGTGTCAGTTTGTGCAGAACACACCTAAAAGCAGCTGAAATGACTGTGAAGGGCCCCAGGGGGGCTGTGGCTGCTGCCCTGGAGAGCTGAGGACGGCTTGGGAGAGTTTTTCTGCCTTCAGGCTTTAGCTGGATGTTGAACCAGGGCAGTTTGCCAGCGGTGGGTTCTTTTGTTGTTGTTGTTGGTTTGTTTTTTTATTTCAACTCAGCACAAGCCTCGCTGTCCAAATTGCAAATGAGGTACTTGGGGCCACCTCTTGGAGCTGCACTTGTGAACAGGGGAGGAGGGAGGAGTCTCAGGGCAAGGGACCCAGCACTAAAGGAACAAGGACAAAAGGAGTGGAGGAGGCTTGAGCTACCCGGTGTAAATCCTGTTCTTCCGCAGCAGAGTTCAGCTGGATGGAAAACTTGGCACTTGCTGTACAACTTTCACCTCTAGCTCTTGGAGCCCTGCAAGCAACAGAGTGTTAATGGCTTACGAAACCCGACCCCCAAAGTTGTTTTCCTAAGCTAGTACATTCACTTACCTCAACTAAGACTTATGTGTCAAGTGAAATTTGAATTTTTTTAAATAAAGGTTTATCCCTCAACTGTGTCTGGTCTGGGAAATTCTCTCTTGGGGCATAAAGCTGAGCATCACAGCACTCTAACAATGTGAGAGCTCTTAATAGAGCTGCAGTGCTCTAGGAAACAGTCTTTATTGGGTTCATTCTCTGTCCCTCAGAAGTCCTAAACAACTTATTTCCAGGTTTCTCACCTGTGCACTTCCCTTTGTTTCCAGCTGAAGTGCAGATTCTAACTGACAATTCTTGCAAAAATAATTTCCCCCTTCTTTTTACAAGACTTGTCACAGGATGGATAAACTCCTTCCCCCAATATTCCACCAGGGCTCATTTGTCTGTTCTCTGGTTTACTGTTCCCTTCTCCTCTGGTGCACTCCCTGGTGCAGCTCTTGCCCATCAGGAGTCTCTGGCCAGTGTTACTGAGTGGGCAGCAGAGGCATTTAGTCACCTTCAAATAAAGTCCCAGTTGGACTTCATTCCCTTAGTTCTGCTTTACCTCCAGCCTGTTGCAGTCCTTTGGTCTCCTCAAGGAAAAATAACTGGAGAAACCAGTCTCATAAATACACCATTCATATATGGTGGGTATTTCTCAAGAGTTGCAGCTTCACTCTCAAATCAAGCAGCCTAAGAACTGCAGGAAGGGTCAGGGAAGGACTTACCTCCTCCAAAGCCTTTGATTTCTCAGATGTGAAACCAAAGTGTCAGATTTAGAAAAGGGTCTGGTCGCACAGGAACACCTTCACTCAGGAACTGCTCCATGATGGCACCAAACTCCTGTGAATTAAGAAATACTTAACGTGGAACAACACAGTCAGAATTGCCCTCACAGAATGGCTCCTGCACTGCAAAGGTAAAAATCAAACTGCTGGTTTGGGGGTTGTTTTGTTGATTAGGTAAATAAGCAGAAAGGTTCAAATTATTGGCTTCATTGCAGGGAATCTACCCCCCTCCAAAATTCAAGGACTGCATTCAAGACACACCCCAAGCACTGTACATTGCAGGTTAACAACTTCAATTCATCTAACACTTTTGAATATAGTATTTAATGCACTGATTTAAATATTCAAATCATATTAGGTTTCAACTCAGAGTTCACAGACCCTTTGTGATGAGCAAATACAAAACATCATTAAGACCTGCCATGAGCAGAGTAAAGGCCAGCTGAGAACCTTGACAATGTCAGAGACAAGAATGGAGTGGCCAACAACAGCCTCATCCTGCACTTCAGTATCTGAATTACTTCTTAACATGGAAAAAAGTTTCCAGTGGGTGCCATTCCACAGTTATTACCTGGCCAAGCAATGCAATTCCTGCCTCGTTTTGTCCCAGAGTATCTGGAATATCCATCCTCTGCAGTGCCACAGAACTGGTATTTTAAACCAATACCAATTTAAACTTCATATAAACTAAATATTTTATAAAATGTTTGAAGCATCAACCACTTGGATGTAAAACATACACAAGTCTTAGTTCAAGAACTGACATCACAAGTGATGTGCTTCATTTGCAGTTCTATAAATCACAGTTCCAAACTGTAAAGCACGACTTTAAGACCCATCTCAGGTATTCAGTTCTACCTGAAGAAATGTTCTAATCTGGATAAAAACCTGGGAATTTATGGAGCTACCTTAAATACAGCTGTAGGAGCTTGGCAAAGGAAGAACACACACCCAAATTTCAAAAGTCATGCAGAAGAGAGTTTACAGAGGAGCTGCTGGAGGCCCCTGCACACAGAATGACTGGACACCCATCATGGCAGATTTCGTATGACTGAACTTTATGTACAAAAGCTGAGTTCAAATAAAACATTTAATGAAAAACAATGGTTCATTTCAACATGAACTTGGTTTGGTTTGGTTTGTTGCTTGGGGTTTTGTTTTGTTTTTACATCTACTGTACCGTTCAAATTCTTTTTAACCAGCTTACATGGCATCTTCAAAGGTACATATAGAAAAGGCATCTTTATAAATAGAAAACAAAGGGATTTTTTCAGCTTTTATTATAAATTGACATGACATACAAAGTTTACTGAACAGAAGTAATTTCATTACTATTTTTGGGGGGATCACCAACTTTTTGTGCAAACAATGCTAGCCTTCTTTTAAGCATTAAGAGCATAACTGCTTAAGAAATGACATAAGCAATAATTCTAGAACTACATCTCCCCTAAAATAATCTATTTTTTTACATATGTGCACAGCTTTAGCAAATTAAAGCCAGAGAGAAATGCATGATGTACTATCCAGAGGCGTAATTAGAGTTTGCTAAAACTCAGAGAGCTGGCAAATTCAAGAAGTTTGTAATGAAAGCTGCAGTTTCCCTCTTTCCTATTTTGTACACAAAATCAGTGACTAAGAACTTAATACTGGATGACAAATCACATCCACACCATTAGTTAAATAGTCTCACAGTTAAACACATCTTAAGGACCATCAAAATCAGTATTTACATTTTATAAATTTCTGAAGACACCATTAGAAAGCTTATATACCCCTTCAACAAATAGGGAACTGCATCTCATGGTGATGGAATGAAATAAAAAACAAAAAAATACCTGTATTTACAGCAGCATTGTTCCTTTATAAATAAAGAATATGAAAAATGAAATATTTTAAGGATAATAAAAAATTGAGGTGATGTCACTCAACCACAGTGCTTGCTGGAATAAACCCTTCGGTGCTGATACTGTACCAGTAGTGAAACCACTTTCCATTGGAAAAAATCTGTAAACGTATGCATAAAATGTGTTAACAGCAGTGCAAAACTGCTCAAATATAGTTTAGTCAGCATCTTAGTATCTGTATTGAATACAATACATCACAGAATACTTACATAAGAAGTGCAACACATTTTCTGGTCCAATTTTACAGTGCATTTTTCCCTCAAGAGTGGCATCTGGAAAGCCAAAGCTAAACCCACGGCCTGGCCTCGCAGTCTGTCCTCAGGCAAGAACCTCCCGGGAAGGTGGCGACGGAACGCCTGCAGAGGGACAGGAGCCTCCGGCCTTAGCATGGCACACCAGGATGTGCAACCCCAGGCAAAAGGGGTTCCATCAAAGAAATCCTCGCTGTAGCTGTGTAAATGTGTAAGAAAAATATAAAGGAGCTAATGTTCAAGTTTAAAATGGTACACTGGGCGATCGATACATCAGAATTATCCACGAAACCCAAACTGCTGGTGACCTCAAAAAAGCCAAGGTGGTACTTCACTGTGTCTGTAACATGAAAAGCCAAGATCTTTCCAAACAGGCACAAGACAAAGGAAGTGCTAAGTTCGCCAACTTTGAGAATTTTAGTGTAAAAAAAACTAATTGGTAATTTATGATCAATTGATAAATGATTTCAAATACAAGGATCAAGGTTAAACTGTAGATAGTGAGACGGTATTTTCACAAAAAGCTAACTGGAGAATTTCTAAATAAGAAAAGCAGAAACTGTATCCCAATCCCCTTTCCCTAATGTTTCACAACTTCATGGTAGGAAAAACAGCCAGATACAGATGCAAAAATCTTAATATAAAAACGGTTTTACATATACTTAAATTATGTAAATTCCATAAAGTTCTTAAGACACTAATTACTAAAATTACAAAAAGATTTTCATATTGCTCTTCATGCTCAAACTCTTAGAATATTGTCATTACATCACCAAAACCAATATACATGTAGTACTTGCATAAGTAACTGAATAAAAACCCTGTTTAAACAATATCCTTGTTGAAATCATTTATTTCCATCCAGCAGTGCCTGTTTGGAACCTCTGTATTTCTGTGTGTAATTCTTTATAGAGCTCATGCACCCTAGAATGTCACTTCAATGCTTGTCCGTTGGATGACAATTCTTTGCCTTCAGAGCTTCTGTTTCTTGCTCTGTTTGGTGGCACCTGAGATGCTTTCCCCTTCGGAACTCCTCTCTCTCGCGGCGTTTTCGCTGTATCCATTCGTCGTCCCACTTTGTTCCTCGGAGGGTTCCTCATCTGCTGGCGAGGCCGATTCTCCCTTCTCCAGCTTCTGCTGCATCTCTCGGAGCCTGGCCACAGCTTTGTCTATGGACATGATGCTGATGAGGTTAAAGTCATGCATGCTGACCAGGTGGAGCATAAAGTTTCGACACAAGTTCTTCTTAATGATTTTCTGTCCATAATTTTCCACAAACAGCATACAGGCATGATTCATTTGATTGTCAGCAATAAACCTGTTGGGTTAAAAAGCTGTCACTATGCAAGTAGAACATTTTCAAAGACAAAAAGATACTCTGCTTGTTTTATTACACAACATCTCCAATGTTTTTTTCCTTTCAAAGCCCAAGGGCTACTAAGCACAAGAACTTTTTTAAAAAGCTTAAACTCTCAAAAGCTTGTTACCAAATTATCCTTTAATGATCCTTTCCTAAACATGTGAGCTAACTGAATTTTAAGTATTTAGTAAATTGCAATGCAAAAGGATCAACCAAATCTAGAATTTACTTGTATCACAACTAAGCACAGTTACATACCCGTGCTTCATAACATGAAGATTCCATAATTTCATCACTTCTTTCTCTCCTTCGTTAACATCTGAAAACTCTTCAATTTGCTGGAAAGGATTGGGAGGAAGGATAGGAAAAGAAACAAACACCCATCAGAACTGCATGTCTACTGCCAAGCAGTGAGAGCATACCCAAAATTCAACCTCTGCACAGAAATATATATACAGAAAATTCAGGCTCTGCAGTCAAAAAAGTTAGAAAAGTGTAATCTCATGGAGAGCCTTGTGATGATCAGTTATATCCTTATTATATACACCCCACAGTGTGTACCCCTGATCCCAGCATCTCCTCCTGAAGGAGGAAACCCAGCTCCCAACAATGAGAACTTGTTTGAACACAGGGGCACTGAACTGGCTTTGCAACTGAAGGCATACTTGAAAAAAAACACCTTTGATTCCATACATTTCCATCAATAGATGCTCAGCAAAATTTTCTGCTCTTAAAACGCATCATTCTGACAACATATGCCCAATGCCCCCTACACCAACTGCAGGTCATCCTCCAAAAGCCACAATCCACCTAAACCAACGTTGTAGGAAGGGAATAATTACAGTGATGGTTTTCTCCCGCAGCCATTCCGGGTCCTTTTCATCCTCACTGTCCACTTCCATCTCCTGGGGGCGGAGGGGCAGGCACGTGTCACTGTGGAAGTAGAGCCTGTTGTGCCCACTGCTGTAGGTCCTCTGCTGCTCCACCTCCCCATCCTCAGACTCCAGGAACTCTGACATACTCGCTTTCGTGCGCTTTGGCCTGGCAGCAGCAAAGCAAGACAGGAAAATACTGAGCAATTGATCTGTACATATTATTTTAAGCTCTACCTTGCAAAAATGTTGGGAGGGGTGGAATCTCCGGCAATGAAATAAACCCAACACCCCCCAACCTTTAGGGGACGAAAAGGTTTTGGATAAGGCAGTTAAAAAGAGTTACATCATTATGAATAGATAACTGAAAAGATGTAGAAAAATCACAGGTGAAGTTATCGTGTCCTTCAGTTACATTTTGTTTAGTCCTCACAGTGACATTTCACAGTTTATTTGCACCTACAGAGTTACAACTCTCCAGGTTTCACAGATCTGGTCCATAGGCCATAATCCCCCCCGAGACCCTGCTTTCCAGCCCCACCTGCACACCAGGATGTGTGTGATGGGGGTTCTCTTGACTGGCCCATTGCGGCTGAAGGCAAACCCAGGCTGCCGATGGATGTCCTGGGGATTTCCCGCGTAGGAGCCATCGTAGCACTCATTGATAGACACGTCTATCCGAGCACCTTTGGGGTGATACTGACACACAATTGCAAAGACACTTAGCAGACAGCAATGACAACACATCAGCAGGTTAAAACAAGTAACCTTTTAAAGTCTGAACACCTTAAAAATCCCAGCAATAACCTGATACAGCTCTAAGTTTCCTTTTACAACACCCAAATAGCTTTTAACCTCTAGAAACTAATTATACTAAAGTTTCTTAGCTCTGTACTATTTTACTGTTTTATGCAAAACCACTTGGAATTAATTATGAAATTAAGGAAATTATCAGCAAAAGATTGCTGGAAACCAGAACACTTCTAAATGTCCTAAAGCTTCAATGGACTTCCAACCAGATGTAGATTATATTGGTTTTGAGGTCACATAAAAGAGCACATTGATGCAAAAACAGTAGCTACAGTCAGAATTCATCCTCCAATGATCAGCATTATTTTATATATATATAAATAAAACCAACCCCACTTTTTGCCCCCACATAACACACAAACATTCACATAACATTCAAAAGTGGCTGCTAACCTGGAGACACAGTGCTACAATTTAAGAGCTCAGCAACAGAATCCCTGCACAGGTAGTCTCTGTGACAGACTCCACAGTGCTAAACTCCAAGAACAGGTTACTTACAACATAATTAAAGATAAATCTGCTGTGGCAAAGTTTCAGGTGTTTGAGTAAGCTGTAGAGCTTCCGACAGTTCAGGGTGCACCAGGGGCAGTGCAAGTCGTCGCGGGCCTCGGTCTGCTGCCTCGTGTTGTTGTTGTACAGGAACTGGGGCACACAAAGGAACAGCATTAGGTTCACTCCCCACCTTCCCAACCCCCCAAAACCAAGCTGGGAATCATTTCAGGAGACCTCTGCAGCCATAGTAAGATCTTGGGAACACTCCATCAAGCTCAGTGTACTCAAGTACAGGTATTTCAAGAATTTTTCCCCCACGGGAAGAGCACCTGTCCCCTCCAGACGTGTAACAAGAGATGTCCTTTGTCTTTCAGAACATCAGATGTGCCCCCAGGAAGGCTGGTTTTCTAAAACACTTCCTGTAAAAAGTAGTATGTGGAATGGCTTTTAATCTGTGAAGCTGAGACCCCTTAAGGCATCCACTAAAAGGGCAAATGGAAATTCCCACCCAGCTGGGAAAGGAACCCCTTAATTCCACACAAAAATTAGTTGATTCTGGGTTTTCCCTCTAATGCTTATTTTCAATACCTGGTAAAATATTCGCAACTTCTGTCGAGGTTCATTTAAAACATCTCTCTCTTTTCTTGTTTGAAGGTCTGTGGGCAAGGATTCTTTCACAGCTGAAAAAGAGATGTATAGGTATAGATTCCCTTGGTGCAGAGGAACAGACAGACACTGTTTCTTACCCAAGAATGGAAGTTCTGGGAAGGGAAGTTCTGGGCTGCTGCAGGAAATGGGCTACTCAAGAGGACTTTGACATAAGTAGCTCATGCCAGCAACAAGGAAGTCTTGATGCTCAGCTTCCTTCACACACCTACAGGCAAACCCAGCACCTCCAACACCAGATGCATCTCCAGCTTTGGAGAATCCTTCAGAGAACTTAAAACCAGTGAGGTAAAAAGCAACACTTTCCTTAGTCTGTTTAATCAGAGAGTTGTTCAGGTATAATTAAAAGCTAGGAAATAAAACCATCCCTGCTTTCAGATTGCTGCATTCACATAAATCACTTAAAGTCAACTTCAGGAGTTCCCCAAGTCACCCAAAAGACAACAGAAATGCAAGGGACACACAAGATTATTTAACTGAAGCTTTAACTCTCAAATACTTACTCTGTGTGTGTAATAACACAGCTCAGTTGCTTCTGAGTCTCTTTCATATACTTTAATCTCAGTGAGATTATTTGATTCCATACAATTAACAAGCAACCCCAAGTATTTAAGCAGGTTTATTCATCTTTCCTCAACAGAAACCAAAGAATGAACCTCCTTTCTTTTGAATGGTGATAAAGATGGGAAAACAAGGCTCAACTCTACTGACATAGTATTTTGGAGAACAAGAGAAAATTTATTCTCTTTCTGTATGAAAAAGAGAGGAGTCCTGACACTTCAGCCTGCACCAGATCAGAGAAATTACAGTTCCATGGCTCAGTTACTTCGAATACTTTGTAATTACAGCAAAACTCGAGCTGCTACATTTAGAAAGGCTTTGATGCCTTTATTCCACTGGTCTGCCTTGGGAAACATGCCAAGGTAAAATGACAACACCAAGTTCATACAGCACTGGATCTTTCACTACCAGAACCTCTGGTACAAGTTTCCTACTGTTTTCACTCTCCTGGTTCTCAGGCACTGCAAACAGCAAACTCATCACAGGTACCCTGCCGGGCTGCACATTGTACTGCAACAGATTTGTGTATTAAGGGTCAGCTGTACTGTTTTGCAAGGTTGCTCTGGCTCTAACTTTACTCATTTACTGGAATATTTGGCTTCTCTTCTACACAGGAAAGGGTGAAATTCTTCTTGCTCTCCCTTTTTTTACGACACTAAAGCTCTAAAAGCAGCACAAAGAACTGCCACTCTCAGGAAGTCTCACCATCAAGTTTCTCAACGTGTCCTGCAACACAACTGCACAGAAAGCAGTGCTTTTTTCACAAGAGGAATTCCCTTGGATCACTACTCCAGCTCCAGACCCTCACAGTCACATACCCAGCACCAAATCAGACTGAAATGCCATTTGCACAGGTTCTCCAAAGCACTATCAACTCCTCACAAGCAGTGCCTCGCTGCACCCCAGAGAGGTTTAGACCTGGGGACAGAACCACTGCTCTCCAGGGTCACTCCTGTAACAGGGACTGAGAAGATTCCTGAATCCCACAGTCCCAATCCAGGCACAGGCTTGGAAACACTGACTACTCTGGAGTGACTGAGGTGCCACTCCAGAGTCTAGGCCTGTTCAGGGCTGTTGAAACAACAGGAGCAACAGCCTGTTGTCTTCTGTACAGCTTAAGTTTTCCAGATGTCCTTGGGCCCTTACCTGCCAACACAACATTCCAATCTGAAGTCACCAACAACTGGGAACAACACAAAATACAGACAGTACCTAGGCCAGCCTTCCCCCTAATTTATGGAGTGAACATGAGGCCATGTAATCTGGACCATCCCTTTGGCCAGTGTGGGTGGCAGGGTTTTCTCCCAGCTCCTTGTGTTCCCCAGCCTTCCTGCTGGTGGGGTGGTGTGAGAAGCTGAAAAGTCCTTGCCTTAGTCTAAACACTGCTTAGCAACAACTAAAACATCAATGCTATCAACATTACTCTCATCCTAAATCCAAAACACAGCACTGTACCAGCTACTAAGAAGGAAACTAACTCCAACTGAAACCAGGGCACCTACAAATCCAAAAGCTCAAAGAGTAATTGAAGTAGAGAAAACCAGACAATCCTACAAGTCCTACTGACAGATTTCCCCCGAAGTATTTCATGGCAGGATTTATAAGCACTGTATATAATCACTTCAATATTGCCATGATTTCAGACCCCACTGTGTTGAGCTTTAAAATTTACCTTAAAAATTCACAAAATATGAGATACAACAGAGCCTGCTCATTTGTGCTTTCTCCTGTTGAGAATTACCTGAAGCAGTTGCACCATGAGCCAGGAACCCCTAAGCAGAGAAGGGCTAAGCAGATGATTATTCAGCAGCAGAGCCAAAGTTTGCTTACCTATAGTCTGAGTAGGTTTAACAGAATTGGGCTTGTTTTCTTGAGGAAGGCTTTCAGAATTTCGTGTTGCAAGAGGCTTAGCTATAGGAGCTGTAGACTTGTCATTTGTGTCTCCTGTCCAACGAAGAGTAAACTGAAGTGTAGGTCCCTGAGAAAATGTTTCAAATGGAGGCAACCTCTGGTGAGGGGGAATCAAAAATGAAACAGCAGAATTACTGTCTTTCCATGTGCAAAAACAGTCATGAGAAAATATTCACAGAATGGAGGCAGGTGTGATTTTTTTAATCCAGGTAAAGGCTGACCAGGAAAATTGAGCTTATAACTATATTTTTGCTACATAGTTTGGATAATCTCTGCTTTTTTCATAATTATATAATCATGTTGAGACACAAATACTTTGCAACCATCTGGCATCTTCATGTTCTTCTCTTCAGTCCCTTAAAAGTGATACCCTCCCAGGACATGGGAGCATCTAAGTATGTACACTCACCTGCATTCACTGCATGACTGAGTGTTGATTCAACTCAATCAACAATTTCTCTCTGCTCAACACTTTATCCTACACTGACACACCCTCTAAGTGAAGACAGGTCTCTCAGCCCCTAAAACAATCCATACCTTCCCATCAAGTATCGTTTCCCATGTTGCTCTTTTCTTGCTAATGGGACACTCTTCCATTTCCTGCATGGCCACTTCATATTCCCCATCCAGAAGTTGCAATCGTCTGTCAGGACAAAATATTTGTTATGTGTCAAAAAAAATAATTTTTTTATGTATGATTTGGTGGTTCTTCACATGAGACATTCTCATTTATACAGCAGCATGGTGAGAATGTCCTGATGTACCATCACTACAAAACCACCTAATGCTTCATATCATGTTTGGCATATTGAAGTTCTTCAGTGGAATTAAGTAATAGAAAAGAACAAAATGTTGTCAAGACTTCAAAGAAGATACAGATTAGAGACAGCAATTTCTTTAAAAAACAAACTCTTCTCAAAATATAGAACTTCCAAAACCATATTTGGATAAATAACCATTTTGTCAGAATCACTTGGAGTTGTTTTAAGCAGCTTTTCCCTGAAGCTCTAATTTTATTGATAAAGGACCCATCTACCCACCCCTGCCTGGGATCTGCATTTGCCATGGACAGAACTCTTACCTTCACATACTGTATACATCACTAAACAGATCTCAGGATAAAATGTGCATTATCAAACCTGCAAAGTTTTTTTTAAAAACACAAGCCTAAGCTCTTATTGTAAATATCAACTAAAATGCAGCCAAACACATCCTACGCTGTTACTACAGAACATATTAAGCCTATTATTAAACAAATTTCTAATGATTAACAATAATGATTTTGAATACCATTACCTGTTTTTATCAAACACAGTCATTTGTGCTACAAATGTCTTCTCCCCATCTTCACGGTTTGAAGAATTTCTTTTTCTTCGAGCTGGAAGCTCCTCATTGACATCTGCCCATAAGAAATATGGTTTTCAATCATTATATAAGCACAGATTCAAAAGCTCAAACAGTCTCTATGCAATTGCAAAATGTAACTGGCTGTTCATTGTGTCAGCTCTGTCATACAATAGAAAAGGACAAGGCAATGGAAAGAGCACTTAGCTTAACAGTAATCATATTTTAGGTATGTTCTCATGTATTTATAGTTTCATCGTATTATTCTGCCAGCATAAAGAATTTGGGATTTGATCTTCCTCCTCTTGTGGCTATAAAATAGTGAGAAATAAAGTTTTTCATTCTACATGCACTCTCCAAGGCTGTAACATTTGTGAAGTAACACATGACTTAACAAGATGAAGAAAATAGCTTTTAAAAACTTGTTCTTTAGGTATTTTCTCTATTGGCAGCTGAGAGACACTGAGAGCACCTCCAGCTGAGTCAGCAGTGCCCAGTGCTGGTGGAGGATTAATGATACTGTCAGTGACCACAGGCTCTCTTGCAGTATTCACCCTCTGAGAGTGCTGCCTCACCTTCCCCATCACATGAGTAACAACCGATAAATTTGCACAAAAGCAGCAGCCCAGTTTCTAGCTCCCAGCTGAATTCCAGCCCCATCCCAACAGAGACTGCAAACCAAGGAAGGCCCCAGCAGTCACTGAGCCATTGCTGGCCCATGTCACACTGTGCTGCACATCAAGGCAACTCTACACGTGCCTGCAAGAGAAACCTTGTAAGAGCAGATTTAAAGGTTGAAGTTACCAATGTTTTCATTAGTCTCCCCATTGATCAGTCCATTAAACTCTCTCCTTCCTGGGCGAGTGACTCTGAATAACAATGAGTAAGACTTCACCATGTGGCTGTTGCTTGGTTCGAACTCATTGCTGGACACTGCGAGCGACGGGAAGTTGCCTGGTTTTATTTGGCTGAGGTCTGGGTTTAAAGGCACCTGCTTTTTACCTGTAGGAACCTGTCTTATGGGACAACTGACATCCTGCAGCAAAACAAGAAACACAGGGCTTAGGTCTTGGGGCTACAAAGGAAAGGCATTAAGTGTTAGAATTTGTATTGTTTGTGAATTGTACTTGTTCTGCCAAGTTTTTGAAAAGAAGCCTTGTAACAGATATAAGTCAGAAAAATCTGGCACACTCCAAGGTTTTAAATGCAAAACCAGATATTTTTAAGTGTAAATAAAACTGGCATTCTACAAGCCCTTCTGGCAGCAGCCATCTTTCTCGAAGTGATTAAATTAACACTAACATGAGGCACTTAGAAAGACTGTAGAACAGCCATTAATACTAATTCTGTTTACCTAAAGAAATGAAATGTTTTGGTTATATATATATATTTCAAGGCTTTCTTATCTTTTTCTTGCAATATTACAAAGTGCACTTTGTGCTATCTGTGAGATAAAGAACCACTTACCTGGGCTTTATTATATGCAGTACCTCTCAAACAGATTATTGAACATTGTGTAGTATTGGGAAAACAAGGCAAGATGGCCCAAATATGAAACTTGCAGCAAAACATTTGGGAAAACCATCAGCACCTCCTGATTTCATCATATTTATCCATACTGCAGCAATTAACAAAATTGGCTAGAAACAATATTAACTCTTAAAAACATGTCAAAACAGCTTAAATCAGTTCTGTCTGCAAATCTTTCCTTTCTGGTTAAAAATTACAGCATTCGTTACTGAGCCTCCCATATTCCCATAGCTGTGAAGATGATTTGCCAACTGGTGTGAAACAAACACAGATAAAACTGCAAGCGAAATTCAAATATGCTTTAAAAATAAAATGCAAAATTGTTTATGATTCATAGTAGTTCAAATCTGCAATAATCAAAATGATCAAAGTAAGAAACCAGGTACAGAAAAGATGAGGAAAGAGACACGACTTGGCAGATGACTGAGGAAACCAAAACAACCAGACCTTGATCCTTTTCATTTCTAAATTCTAGAAGGCATAGACAATTTTATGATTTTGTGATTGCCTGGTTTATTTGAGCCTCTGGACATCACAACAGAGTGAACAGTTTAATGATGTGACACACAAGAATTGAAGTAAAACCAGAAGGGGCTGAAATTCCCACCGAGTGGGTCTGACTTGGATGAACAAAACTGAATGTTTTCTTCAATTCCCAGGTATTTCTCACAAAGCAGTACAAAATCCAAGAGATAACAACTTGAATAGATAAATGACTGCATTTAAAGACCAATTTCAAGAGACATCACTGTATGGCAATGTGAATTAGATAGAAGCAGGCAAACATTTTGCTGTAATGTGTATTAATAGCTTGTTAAATAATTTTTACCTTTCGTTTCTTGTGGCAAACTTTCACCAGCAGAACTTCCAGGGTTACAGAATTTTGTTCATTCTCTGAGTTTTGTGATGGCTTATCTGAACAGAAAAATAATTCAAAGTTCTGAGGAAGTGAAGGTCTACTCGATGCTATAAATCCATCTGTGATTACTTTGTAACCACAGGCAAAAAGACCTCCAGCCAAATTTCAAGTTTCAATTGTCCCTACACTTACTGCAAATTCCCACTCGAGAACACATCCTACCTATCCTCATCCTGGCAGATTAAAAAGCACAGCTGATCTCTAATGTTTGAAAGAGCAAGTTCACAACCTTGTTAAAACACAGCAAAAGGTTATGGGTACATTTAAGGACAGTCACAATACAACAGCTACAAAGTCAATTCTTTTGGTTTGCATCAAAACTTAAGAGCCAGAAAACAAAATTTTTGTAAAAAAATTATTATGCAAGGTTAAATATATCCACAATAGCTGCTAAAGGACTCTTGAAAGAACCTGAAAAAACATCTTAGAAAATAAGACTTGGCTTCAGATAAATCTCTTAAGAGCCTGGAATCTTCAAGGCAGCTGCTGCCAGCAGTGTGAGCAGCAATGCCAAACAAAAAGTTAAAAATAACATTTTATTTTAATGGACAAACAGCTTTTTTTTTTTTTCAGGGGAGATGAAAAAGGCAGTGCATTTATCCAAGCCTATAGAGCCCAAAGCATGTCACTTGTGCTTTCCTCAGAGGAACAGAACTCTTTGTTCTGCTCTGTGAAGTCCAGTATTCCCACTTTGAGAGGTAAATCCTTGTGTGCTTAAAAGGCACCATGCAAAGAGTGCAAGTCACTAAAAAACGACTTCCACGGCTTAGTCTAATGGCTGAAATGGCCTCTGCCTCATTTCTAGACTCAGCTTGCTAAAATTTATTCTTATGCTTCCATTTTAAATTAGAAACCACTGAATCTTCAAATTATTTGAAGGTTGTGGATTTGTTTAAAGCTACTTCGAACACCAAAGATGCACTCCCAAAAAATCATTTTCTTCAGGAACTCCTCAAGGTCTATTTCAGTTTGGATGGATTTCTCAAAATCAGTGTTTTGACTAAAACCCCAAATCTGCTTTACATCACAATTACACTACAACATTTTTAAAGCACTATTGAGTTGTAATAACTAATGGGACAGAATGAGCTTAAATTTCTTAAAATCTGCATCCAAACAGCAGAGGTTAAACATCCTCAATTATCCCCCTCACAGATCTCTACTCATTTCAGAGGTGCTACACAAATTAACAGGGTAATGAATGAACTGGCAAACATACCATTTTTATGGAAGAACCCAGTAAATGTAAGTTGCAAATGAGCAGACAAGCTAAACAGAAAAAAAAAGAAAGGAAATGTTAGACCAAATATTTTCTTCTCCCAGCAGCCACCTCACTCCATGCACTGATGTTCAGGACAGGCCCACAATGATTCATATGTTATCATCCCTAACATATATGCCCAAAATAATAATTGCATCTGTTGTGTTTCAGATTCCACTTGATTTCAAATCCTGCAACTCAGGAGACATTTCAGTTTAAAACCAACAATCATAAACCTATATTAAAATGGATCTCAAAACCACTCAAGAGTTCTGAAATACACAGGATTGAACAAGATATCATCTGTTATACCACACCACTAGACAGTGTGGAGCACCTTCACTCACTTCTCAGGCAGATACACCCTGACTCTCATCCCCTGTTTTCAAACACAACGTTCCCAAGAGCTCTGGGATGATCAGTGAGTGCCCAACAGCTTGAGCATTCAAAGGGCTGTATCTGTGCCAACTTGCATCACTCAGCCATGTTACTTTCCCAGACCAATTCTAGACTAAAGCACATTTTTGATGGTTTTGAAAGCACAAAACCATCACACACAAATCAATACACTGACTATGCTTCAACAAAGCAACTAGACACAATATGTGTAACAAAAAATATACAGTGAATCTATAAAACCTGTTAGAACACACAATTCATATATCTGTTTCAGACTATACTGTATCCAGCCTGGCTGCCTCTGAAATAGTCTAATGATTTGCAAACACTATGGAAAAAGAACAGGTTAAAAATAGCAAGTGTACAACAACATAAGCCCCAGACAGTGTAACTTCATGGTATTTTCCCAAATCTGCTTATTTTTTAACTTTTAATTCCAACACACAGAGATTAGCTCCTGACATACCTTGGAAACAAAGTGAAGGTAAATACCCACTGGAGGTTTATACACATTTTAAGAGACACCACAACAAATACTGGAAGTTTATCCTGATATTGCTTTTCTCCAAGTTAAGTGACCAGGCTACATACACAGATTTTAAGATTCTGGAAGCAATATTTCAAACAGTAAGTACCTTGCTTCCCACAGTGAATCTATCACTTTCACTCTATCAATCAAAACCACTTTTGCTTTAGCACATGCATGTGTTCCTGTGTACCCACACACACGAATGTAAAGCAGCACAGTACCTGTGAGATTCTTGTTCTCCCTTCATTTTCTCTACTTTTGATAACATGTCATCTACTTTGAATGTTTTCCTGTCAAGAAAAAGCACAAAGAATGGTTTTAAACAGCCTCTATACTCTAACACATAACAAGAAAGTTTATTCAGCCTGAACTTGGACTTGTTTTCCATCTAAAACTGTCTATATGTGCAATTTTAGCCTTCTCTTAGAAAGCACTCTTTATATACCTTATAAGATGCTCATGTTTTAGGGACACAACTGCTTCTCAAGCAGCATCAAAAGAGTGCAAAGAATTATAACCAGACCTTTCAGCAATAATCCAACTGCTCAGAAGAAGTTTTATTTACCAACAACATACTGAAACTGTGCAATGAACATGTCTAACCACATTTGAGTTCTGTCAAAGAAAATCTTCCTGATTAAGTGCCACTTGTACCTACATGTCAGCTCTTCAGCCATTAATATTTTAATCTTGATCACAATAACACAAAACACTTAAAAGCTTATATGATAAAGGGGTTAAAAACCTAATTAAATTTGTATTAAATGGAAAGAGCAATGAATTGAGGCTACTTTTAGAGCACTCACAGGAAACGGGGGACAACAACAACCAATGACAACAATGTCATGGAGAATAATCCCTTCAAATCACTCCTCTCCAGCATTCTGACACCAGTCTGTTCATGCTCATATGTTCAGCCTGCTCTGCCATACATACAATTTAAGGTTCCTGGCTAAATGAAGCTCACTCATGAAGTTATTCAACACTTCACAGACCAGTCTTTCCATTTTCCACAAAAGGAAAGTTCAAGCTTGGACAAGGATGTCTGCAGACCTGCCCCAGACTGGAGTGACAACTCAAGAGTGCGAGGGCATCTCTCCTTTACACTTATACCTTATGAAAATGGAACAAGGAGAACATAAGCTGTTGCCAACTACTGGAGTTCTTGGGGGGGGGGGAACAACAAGGACATGGTGTGGGGAAGTGGGAAGCATTTGTCTCCAGAAATATCCTGACTGGAGAAACTCTGATGTCACACACCGTCCACAGTGAGCATGAGATGCTCCTGAATGATTGAGTTACAAATCACACGGTGACTCAACAGTAACACTGGACAACAAACACTGCAGTCAGATAAATTATCATTTGTGTAGTAAACAATCACTGACTCAAAGCTCTACTCAGCCCAAGAGTCACACATATGACAGACTCAAGAACTGACTCACCTCCACTACAGTGTGGGATTATTAAAATGAACATTGCAATGCTCAGCTTTAAAGCAAGAGCTGTTAAGAACAGAGCAATTTGTTAAAATTGCAGATTCTAAGGTAAAAAAGCCTCTCTGTGCACGTTGCTCCAGCTCATCAAAATCAGCCACTGCTCTGCAGAATGGAAACAGTGCACTGATCTTCAGACTGAAGGACTGCTTAAAACGACTTTAGAGCAAACTTATGGCATGACTGGAATATGAGCCAGAAACCAGCTAAGAGACAAACATGATTCAGGACTGGGGGAAGTTAACAATCTTTCATAAAATATACTAATATCTGACACAACTTGCATTTAATATGTGAGCATTATTGATCCAAAGAGAGCAACGGCACAGCCTTTGCTGAAGCCAGACTCATGTTAATCAGAACAAGAGAGTCCTCCCAAAAAAGTCTTCCAGAGAAACTAAAAATAGCTCCCAAGAAACCCATTAAATCGCAATTGTTGCCTTTGAAGTTAACTTGTAAGAGTAGAAATCCCTCTAAGCTGAATTACTACTGCTGTTAGCACGTTCCCATGCAAAACAGCCAAAATTAAGTGTTTGTAATAACCATCCCTAAGAGCCAGGATTATCAGGACAGCCTTTCCTTGTGCTTCAAGTCCGCACATCCTGTGCATTCCTTTCTCCACCCACTCCTATTCCAGGCAAGAAAAGCAATAATTAACAAACTATTAGAATTACCATCATAGCACGCCATTACTCTGCCAATACATTAAAGAATCATACCTTTATTCAATACCATATGGGAAGTAATGTTATTTAGTAACTTCTTTCCACCACCATCATTGTGTCTAATAATAGAGTAAAACCTAAAGACAGACTCAGGCAAAAAGCCCATTTCAGTTCCCATAACTGCAAAATTTGGGAGTTCTAGGGGAATAAATCAATAAATAAACATGTATAGACCACAGGAGCAGGTAACAGTGATGCAGTTTCCACACTTCTTTTTTCCCCTGAACTCTGCTAGTTCACTTCTGTTGCATTATTGTGTTTATTTTATTAAAAAAACCATACTGAAATCTTTTCGTTAGACCTAATTCCCAGAATGATTTCAGTAATTCAGCACTGTCAGAACTACTGAGAGAAACAGCTATTAATGTGTCTGTTTTTCAAGCACTACCCAACCAAAGGCAGAGTTCTAAACCAAAGTGTTAAAGGAACCAGTAAAAATCAGTGTGTGTCAAAGAGAAACTGAGCATTACTCGTGAAGCTCAATCTGCACTAGAATTTGGAACACTGGATAACACAATGTAGGCAAAGCCTTCTTTTTTCCCCAGAAAATCCAGCTATTCAACAGAACAGTTTCAGGAAAAACATACATATTTCAATCAACTATAAATTAAGTTATAAGCAAAAATTTCCTGTTGGACAATTCTAGTTATAAAAAACAAACAAAACCAAACCACAAAGTCCAGAACACCCTGAAAATGATTTCTTATAATATGGCTCGGACTCGTTTTAAAATAAGCAAAAAATTCATTTTGGTAAGAAAAAGTAAGCAGCAACTTCAAGTTCAAACAAAATAAACAAATCTGATCATTACCTGTCCTAAGTACCTGAAGTTGTATGTCTTAAGAAACTTATGCTGTAGCATTAAAACTCATGGCAAGAACATTAAACAACATCCAAGAATGCCATATATAGCTTCTTTAATTTAAATAAAAATATGCCAACTCTATTGATCAACAGATCATTCAGATATCACCTCTCTCAGAAACAAATACCAAGTTTAAATTAGAATTGTCTGCATAATCACATTTTGCTGCATAATTGTTGTATTTCAGTCCCACAGCAACTGTTTCCAAGCAATGGGAACTTCAGTGCTAAAATATTTCAAAGTAAGTGTTCAGGTTACAAAAAAATTCCCAAGTGTAACAACTGATTTTCAGTGAAGGGGAAGTAACTGAAAGGGTCTTGTGATTGTGCTAATAAATAATGTACATTGCACTGGTCCCTCTGCAGTATTCTGTGTTTTCAAGTCTATTGACACGCAGCTGTAGCACCTCACATGACCATCACATGGCTATTTTGCAATATCAAAACTGAAGCCCATCTCTCAGGTGTGTCCAGCTCCAAGCAACCTTTTACAGTATTTGCTGGAGTTTCTGTAAAATGTTATAAAAGAGACCTCCTTGATTTTTCAGCTTTTTAAAATAACTACAGAAATAATTACTGGATTCTTTCAAGACTAATGAACAAAGCCAAGAGTTTTGTATCTGGGATTTGTTCTTTCAAAACAAGTGGTCGGGCTACAGTTTAAAATAAAATGTTTCATATGATTATGATTAAGCACCACTGCCTACAAGAGCTCAGATGTTATACAGCTTTGTCTGGTTTTTAAAGAAATTCTCTCCCAAAACAGAAGACAAACATGGGAGAATTAGTTAGGATTCTGCAGACAGCTCTCCACATCTGAGTACTCAACAGAAGTCACGAGCATAAAGCCACACACACTCTTAACACAGCAGAAGATCTCTCAGGTCTCAGAAATCCACTGCACACTGATGCCTGCATTTCTGAAGTTCTTCCAAAGGGTAAGTTTTACACACTATGTGGAAAGAGGAGGTCACCTTCCACTATTTTTTGGACCTCTGCTACTCGGTGAACATTTTAGGATTATTTTTCAAAAACAGTTTTACCTTTTGATATTTGTTCGGGAGTTTCTGTGGGACATGTAAGTGAGAGTCCTGTGCAAAAATATTGGCTGCAGGGGAAAAAAAGAAAAGAAAAAGGTTATGACTGAATTAAAATTTCCTACAAGCCCAAAGTAAAAGACTGATAAAACCAATTACTCACTGCTATTAGATTCCGGGTACGTAGAAATCTGTATATCTGGGTTGGTTCTAAGAAAAAGGAACATGTGTTATCCAGGAGAACTGACACTCCCAGAAAGATATCCTTATATACATATATACATATATATAAAGTCTCTAACTTAGCATGATGGTTATTTGGAAACAATTACCACAAAAGTCATTCCAGTGTCCAAATAACTACAAGTTAACAGGTCAAAGGTTACTTCACCTCCTCTACAACACAAAGCAACTTCTCGTTTAAGCTGCCATAAATCAGGGTCACAACTCAACCCCCACTGCTCTGGCTTTCCACAAAAGGTGTTTCTTACAAGCTTTATATCATGAGAGGACAGAAAAAATACCCCAACATATCACAACCTATTGTCAAATAGCTAAGTATTCTTCATGAGGTTAATAAGCACATCTGATACGATACCAAAATAGCACAATAAATTTACACAGTCAGGCAATTTGGTATCTGTTTTATCCTTCTGGAAAGTCCCAAGGTCACTTGCAGCAGGTACTGAAACAAGAACAGGGACTGCCAGTTCCCTATTATCCATTGTGGATCATTCTAAGCTGGGAAATTAATGTTGATTCTGGTAAAGCAACTACTGTTCCAAAGTGCAAACAGAGGGAGGATAATACAGCTGTACCCAACAGGGACATGAAAGCAGAGCATCATCTCAAATAGGTGTAGGAACCAAAGCTCAAGGGATCAAAACTTGCCTACAGACAACAGGATGTTCACTTTAGTTTTAACTAAGTCAGTCAAAACAGGACAAAAAGGGTTTTGTCTGGATCAGGTTGTATCTAAAGAGAATTCCAAACTAAACTGAAATACATCCTATTTATGCTGAAATAAAAGCCAGCTTCATTAAGTAACATCAGCAAGAAACTTAGAAATGACTTGATAAAACACATCAAGTGGAGAGAAAAAAGAGAATGGAGAATGCCTTGATGCCCATGCTGAGACTGCTAACACTGCCTCTGTTTCCAACATAAAGTAGTTCTTTTCTAAGAAATATGAAATTTTATTTTCATGTGACTGCAAAACATTTATTCCTAGTAGCTGGAAATTGCTGTATGGAATTCTGCGATTAAAAGTGGAAAAGGACATCTTTTTATAGCCTTTACCCCTTTTTAAAGATATGATTCAGGCTTATTTCTATGGGTACGAATGTAAGACCCCACAGAATCCGTTATCAGAGAAACGTACTATTGTTAGAGAAGGAAATCATCAAATGATCACAGTAAGTCCTTTTAGAAGCCTGATGAAAAGCAGTAAAATTCTGCTTATTGCAATTTATCATAATAAATCTGTGTCTTTCAAATTAAGATAAAAGAAGAGAAAGAAATGAAAACACGTGCATTTTGCTACACAGTGAAAACACAGAGTAGCCACAACTTTTTTGGGTTTTAGTCTCAAAAAGCCCATGACAGAACTCTAATTTAGAAAGGTATGCAAACATTAAATTACGTTCACAAGGACGCAATTTAATTTAAAGGCAATGTGCTGTTGCTTCAAGTTTAGTTTCCCCAAGTAGAATAATTCTGAGACACACTTTCCAAGCTGCAGAGAGACACACGTTTCACAAGCCCGTAATACCCAGCAAAAGCTTAAAATAAACCTTTATCTTTTTTCTAGCGTATGACCTTGAAAAGGGACAAAATCAGTCAGGAAGAAAGCGATTCAATACTCCACGTGTCAGGATTTCCTTAATCCAATGTTTACCTATTGCAGTTTTCCCCCGACATTCCCACTGTAGGGTTAACATACTGCAGTACATCCACCCTGTAGCTCGCTCCTGGTCCCACCTGCCCAGCTCTGAGCTCCCCTTGTCCGAACACGCTGAGCCACGGGAAAAGGGATTGTTTTCCACCTCGGGCACTGACACTGAGCAAACCTCTTACAGCTCGTTTGCCACTTGACCCATTTGAAGCACAGAATTTACTGAACACAGAGCGCTGGGAGCAGGACTGAGGCTCAAACAAGCCTGAATTATTCGAGACACCAGCAAAAGCTCCAACATTTTCTCAAACACTGTCACCGACTACAGCGAGTGAGAGCGAGCAGTGACAGCACCAATCCCAAAACAGGGCCAAGTTTTTAAGTAGGGCATTAAAAATTCCCTTCAAACTCTGGCAGCTGCACAGAAATCTCGCAGTACGAGGTAAGTTTACTGCCCCACCGTGCTTTCGAACCAGATTTCCATCAACAACTTTCTGGTGCATTCAGGGGGTTTTTCCTGCTCTCTGGAGCTGCCACAGGGGGATGCCCGGGTCGCAAAGGTCAATTTCCAACACGAAACCCCAACTACGGGACAATTATCGCCAGACAAAGAAAAACCAAGTACAGTCAAGTCGTAACCGCATCCTGCTCCTGCCAGGGGCTGGGACGGCGGCGGCCGAAGGGGAAGGAGCCCCCTGGCCCCTCGCAGCCCGCCGGCGGAGGGAAGGGAACCGCGGGCTGCTCGCATGGTGGGAAGTGCTGTGGGCACCAAGTTCATCGCTGGGCGCGGGCACACACACAGACACACACAGACTCACAGACACACACAGAGAGACACACACTCACACTCACTCACAGACACAGACTCACACACATTCACAGACCCACACAGAGAGACACGCACACTCACACTCACAGACACACATACACTCACAGACACACACAGACCCACACGGAGAGACACACACACTCACACTCACAGACACACACACCGAGACACAGAGACACTCATAGACCCACACACTCAGACACACACAGAGACACACGCACTCACAGACACACACGCAGAGACATAGACACTCACAGGCCCACACACTCACAGACCCACACACAGAGACACACACGCTCACAGACCCACACACGGAGACACTCACGCTCACAGAGACACATTCACACACTCCCCCACACACACAGAGACACACTCACACCCACACACACACTCACTCACACATACCCCCCCCGGCCCTCCGAGCCCTCCCGCACCCCGGCCCCGCTCCCCGCGTTTCCGCCGCGGCCCCGCTCTCTGCCCGGGCCGTGTTTACCCCCGGAAGCCCCCGTTCCCCGCACCCTCCTCCCCTCCTCCTCCTGCCGCTGCCGCTGCTCCCGCCCTTTCCGCGGCGGCCCGGGCCGGTCCCGCCGGCTCGGCTCGGCTCCCCCCTGCGCTCCTCCCGCCCGCCGGCCCGGGGCTCACTCTCGAAGGCCTGAAGAAAGAGGTCGTGGTCGGCCTGGATCTGCTCCATCTTCGGCTTCTTCACGGGGGGCAGCGCCGCCGCCGCCGCCGCCGCCGCCGAGGAGGCCGAGGAGCCGCCCGAGTACCCGCTGCTTCCTCCTCCTCCTCCTCCGCCGCCGCCGCCCGCGGCACCGCCGGATTTACCGCCGGGAGCCGCCGCCGCGGCGGAGCCCCCGAACCCGCCGCCTCCTCCTCCGCCTCCTCCACCTCCTCCGCCTGCACCTCCGGCGGCGCCGCCAGCGGAGCCCGAGCTGGGCCCCGCGCCTCCTCCGTGCTTCTGCGGAGCCATGGGGGGCGCGGCGGGCCGCGGGGCGGGCAGGGCCGGGAGCGTGAGGCGGGGGGCAGCACGGGGGGGGGCGCCGCGCCGCGCT